>RCUC01126022.1:0-55665 GCA_003697995.1 Taxidea taxus jeffersonii
CCTCACGGGGATACAGCAGTCCTAGGGGCTCCCTGATGTGGTTTACCAGACAGCGACAACCTTTAATGTCTGCTCTGCTATCATCTCCTTTATCTTAATACAATCTTTTCCTGTTGAACTCTCCAGAGTCCCAACTGCTATTTTCAATGGAGGGATTTTTTTTTTTTATTACGACTTGATACTGTGATTACCGCAGAGCCCTCAGTCTTTGTGGAGGGGAAATTAATAAGTTTTTCTTAAGCACTCTGCACAGGCCCTGCATACTGATGAGGCCAGGCCAGCTCCCCCACGGCAGGAGCCAATTATCAGTGCGGCCTCTCGCCTGCTGAGACCCAGCTGTTCCCACGTCTGCGGGAGCTGACCGGTCCCTGGGTACCGGCTGGGGGACCTGTCTCTCTGGCTTGGGGTTGGACATCCCATGAGGGCTCAGGGATCTGTCTTGCTCCATTCCTGGCCGTGTCTTGGGGCAGGAATTACAGCTGTGGAATCCCAGAACGAGAAGAGGACTTGTCCTCCTCTTCTGTTACAGATGGAGAAACTGAGGCCAAGCAGGATGTGACCGGCCTCAGTCAAAGACTCCTAGTGGTGGAGCTGGGGCTCTTCCTCCTGGGAGAGTGGGTGGAAACACAGCCATATCCCCACCAAACCCGACCCCTCTCCCAGCACCAGTCATGCCTGGTTGAGTCGGGGGAAGGGCCCCGTAGGGCGTCCTGCCAGCCCACTGCCTCCTCAGACAAGGGTAGCAGTGAATGAATTAAGCAACCACCACCCCTGTCTCCCCCAATCCAGGCCATCCACTCAGCCACGCTGGGGAGGTGGAGGGGAGGGGAGAGGCTGATGCCACCACCCAAGATTAGGGCAGCCTTGGCAATAACGGTCCTTGAGGAACCGGGAGACCTGGACATGGTCTCAGAATTGGCCTGGAAAGTAGAAGAAAGCTCCTAGGTTGGCTCTGAGAAGAGAGCCCTGCCCAGGTCCCCCCACCTAGCTGCACAGATGCAGGGCAGTATCGGGTGCAAGAGGAGGGAGGGTCAGACAGCAGGAGAAGACGGTCAATCACAAGGAGGTTTTGCTCCTCCTAGGGTCACAGGAGAAATGAGAGCAGTCAAAGGAAGCTCAGGTTGGAGGCTGAAACCATCTCCTAGGATGGGGACCTGGGCTTCTCCCGCTGCAGGGCTGGACCTGCTGGTCTTGATGTCCTTGCTCCGCCCACAATGGGTTTAGACTGCCAGGCCTCGACTTCTAGCCTTGACTTCTGTTTAGCCTCCGTGTTTGCATGATCCTGCTCCTCTCAGGTTGCAGAATAAAGACTCCGGGCCACCTGTCACCTACAGCCGTCACCTGGGAGGAGAGCTGGGAGGGGAGACACACAAGGTTTGGGGAAGAAAAGCACCAGATCCAAAGTCCTCCTACTACAAGGCCTGAGGCACATGGCGGGGTGAGGGTGGGGGTCAGGCTTTCATGGACTCTTCATTCATTCATTCATTCATTCATTCATTCATTCATTCAACAGAGCTGCTGAGAAGGTCCCTGCCCTCAAGGGCACTCATGTTCTACAGCCAGAAGATGGCCATGAAACAGGGAGCCACATAAAATGGCTTCAGCTAGGCAAAGAGATAGAGGGGTGGGGGAAGGGGAAGCAACAAGAGATCGGGGGCTCTCTGCCCTGTGCAGCGGTGATTCAGAGAACAGGAAAGTTCTACTCTTCCCAACCAGTAAGGTGTGGCCCCACAACTCTTCAACAGCAGGAATAGATATGAATTCTCGAATTCTCCTCCCCTTGTCGCCAGCGGAGGCAGCAGATAGGTCCCAAGCAGGCATGGTAATGAGCAGGCAAATCGCTGGGCCACCAGTGGGGAAGCTCAGGCAGGCACCTTTTGGGGTCGAGGGGAGGGAGAGGACACTGGGGCTGAGCTCTGACAAAAGAGTGACAGCACATTACTCTTCTAAGTAAATTAAACCCATTCATCACTGTAATTAGCAGAATGGCTCAGCAGGCCCTCAGCTGGGCTAGTGCTACTTTGGCCCAGGCACCCCACCCCCCACGGACTGGGTGACCTCCCCACAACTGACCATGGAGGGAAGGCTTGGGGGCCAGCCACCAGGCATGGTGGGAGAAGGACGGAGAATGGGGCCCAGGGTACTCTGAGCAGAGAAGAGGCTACTGTCCCTTCCACATCTTTCCCTATGGCCTCTTTGGATTGCCTGAATGGCCACATTCCACTAGCATGTAAGCATCCTGAGACAGGAACATTGTTTGCCTGGCTCCCTGGTAGCCCGTCCCGGCATCTAGAAGCACCTGGCACTCAGTAGGTGCTGGTTAAGTGTCTGTGGGCTGAATACACACGTGCATGTATGCTCCCTCTTTTCTGGGCATCTGTGCAAACTGATCACTCTGCTTGGAACACTTTGCATTTTGCCTCGCTGACTCCTCAGCTCTTCTGGCTCTCAGCTTAGAAGTTCTCTCTCCCCTGAGAAGCCTTCCCGACCCCCAGGTAGAGTTTTAAGTACATCCTTTTTGCCCCTGGGTATCCTGTGCCTTTGTAGAACTTAACACACAACACAGTAATTGCTTGAGTTTTTTAAAAAATATTTATTTTATTTATTTGAGGGGAGAGAGGCAGAGGGAGAGGGAGAGAGAATCCTTAACCAGACCTGGGGCTTGATCCCAGAACCCTGAGATCATGACCTGAGTTGAAACCAAGAATCAGAGGCTTAACCAACTGAGCCACCCAGGCGTCCCAAATTGCTTGTTTATGCATCTCTCCCTTCCCCACCCTTCAACAAGACTAACCACCCCATGACACGAGGGGTGGTGTCTGGGTCACCATGGTCTATATCTCCAAGGCTTAGCCCAGTGCCTATATATAGTAGGTGCTCACTAAATGTGTTTTGCATGAGTCAGTGAATCAACGAATGAGGGATGGAAAAGCTGCTGCTGGGTTGCTGAGTCACACGTGCTCTTCTCTGACTTGGAGCGGACTTGAGCTGCACCAGCCAGGGACATGGGAGGAAAGGCAGAGCCTCAGCCCACCACCCTGGTTGCTGGGGCTCCATTTCCAGCCCCTTGCCTCTCCCCAGCCTTCGGCTTTAATAATGGAGACGCCGAGCGCACAAACCAGAGCCTCTCCGTCTCCAGTGGGACCATCCTGTCAGGACATCCGGGTCTCCATAAGACATTTGGCAAGGCATCCCTGGGGTCCTCTACAGGGCCCCACCCCTCAGCACCCAAGAAGGCACAAAGCCACGCTGGGAGCTCCCTCTAGCGTCAGACAGGCCATGCGGCTCCCCTAGGCTTGACTTCGTGCCCGGTATGGGCCAGCAGGTGTCCAGGAAGGTGAGGTGGCCTCAGGGAACAATGTTCATCCTTTGACAGTGACAGCACGTGGAAGTGCTCAGGAACCTGGGAGATGCCACCCAGATATAAGTGGGAGCAGGGGAAATGGTACGAGGTGGGGCTGCAGGAGGGTTTGCTGAGTCTCTAGGGCCCGGTGGGGTGGAGGAGAGGCAGGGACCAGGAGCTGAAACCAAGTCGGCGGGAGGTCCCTCATGGGGCATGTGGGAGGCGGATCAGAGAGGGCACTCTCTTCTTGGGAAGTGCCTCTGTGGGCTCAGTGGGGGGCCTTTGGGTCAGCACAGCAGAGTGAGCCTACTTCTATTACTTTACCTCTCTGAGCCTCAGTCTCTTCACCAGCAAAATGGGATAATAACACCTACCCGGCGGGTGTGGAGCTTAAGGGAGACAAAGCAGGAGCATAAGTAGTACTCCATGTCTGCCAGACCCAGTAAGCCCCCCACCAACCCACAGACAGTGGAACTGGGGGCCGCGTTTAGGCCCTGCACCCTGACACGGACAGCCCCCTGGGCTTCCACCTTTTTCTTCTTCCCTAAACTGAAAGTCACAGTGACGATGATCTTGACCCCTGACTATTCTCTCTGAGCAGGATCGGAGGGAGTGATAGGTGTACGGCTCGAGCCCTTTAGGAACGACACTCCTCCCTGAGTACTGCGGCCCAAGCATCTCCCAGTGCAGGTGGGAAGGTTACTGGACGAAGAGGAGGACTGTGACTTTGCTGGGATGCCCACAGTTCAGGGCATGTCGGTTACTTCCGCAGCCTGGCCACGCCATTTTCTCCGAGAAACCACTCGGGGGTCTAGGTGGTCCTGGGGAGGCTGTCAATCAAGTGCCTTGGGCGATAGTGATTGGTCCAAGTATAGTCATGTGACCTGAGCAAAGCCAGTTGGATCCCTTACCAGAATGTGAGCAGCAGGAGGGCAAAAGTCTGCAGGAATCCGTCAGCGCCTGTCCCGAGGCAGGGGTTCCATAACTATTCACGGAGTGTATGAATCCGATGGAGTTGCCCGGTGGGTGGGGGGCGGGTGTTGGTGTGCAGCTGGGCTCGGGCACCAAGAGGATGGGTCAGGGTATACAGATCCTACATGTATTAGGTATAGGCGACTCCTCCTGGCAGAGGAATTGGGAAGACTGCCCCTCTGGGCCATCGCTGCTTGTACATCAGGACACAGAGCTTGGCAAGCAGGTGTTGGGTGTATTTCGGTTCCCACTCAGTCTCTTAGCTGGGAGGCTTGGAGCAGTGCCCACACTGCCAACGTATGTAGCCCACCACCACCACCACCCTGCCAGGAGGATGGAAGAGAGAGCTGCTGGTGAATGAGGTCCAGAGACAGACAGACTGAGCCCTGATGACGTCATCTTATCCCTAGACCCGCCTGCAGACTCCCCAGCACTGCAGTCCAAAAAAAGCCCCTCTTTTGCTTAAGCTACTTACTCGCTATGGAAATGTCCTGATCATGGAGAGCAGCCAAGTCTCGACCTTGAAGTTGCTGAGATCCTTAGGTACCTGGACCCAGTCCCTCCAAACCCCATCCCTCCCACAGACAGGAAGGGCACCAAGCCAAGAATAAGTGGCTTCTAAGAACTGCCCATGAACCAAAGAACTGGACTTGTTTTTGTTTTTGTTTAAGATTTTATTTATTTATTTGACAGAGAGACACAGTGAGAGAGGGAACACAAGCAGGGGGAGTGAGTGGGAGAGGGAGAAGCAGGCTTCCCACCAAGCAGGATGCCTGACATGTGGCTTGGTCTCAGGACCCCGGGACCATGACCTGAGCCAAAGGCAGATGCTCAATGACTGAGCCGCCAGGCACCCCTGGACCTGATTTCCAGCTCGACTGCATGGTTCCTGGTGCCAGCTGCCCCAGATTCAGATCACAGCTTCATTACTTACAATCTCTATAACCTGGGGCAATTACTTAACCTCCCTGGGCTTTTGTCTCCTCATCTGCAAAATGGGGGTAATAGCAGTCCCTGCTTCCCAGGGTGGTGGGGATGAAGTGAGTTCGATGGGTAGAGTTCATTGAGGATATACCTAGCACCTGGCTCAGTAACGTAGAAAGTAAATGTCAGCTGCTAGTGTTATTACTAACTGGAGACCTTGAGGAAGTCACCTTCCCCATTTGTAGAATGGGAATAAGCATCTCCAACGCAGAAGGCTGTTCTGAAGACTCAGTTGGGGGGGGGGGTGAGGAAAGCACATAGTAGGTGCTCAGTAAATGCTAGTTGAATCAGAGCCTTGCTGCTTCCCTAAAACCTTTGAGGGGAGTTCTCCTCCTGGAGCCCAGTGGAAACAAGCTTGCACTTAGCTGGAAGCCCAGCAAGGAGGAAGTAAATCCTCATGCATATTATTTCTGAGTAAAAGTCCTCCTGGGACACTCCTTGCTGGGAGCCTTCTTGTTGCTCCGCAGCAGCCAGCGGACAGGGAAGACAGCAGCACCGCCCCCCACCCCCACCGGCTCCCTCCTGCGCTCCATCACAGCTCGGCCTCCAGGGGCAGGAGCAGGGGCAAGGAAAGGAAATTGAAAAGTCTTTGATTTGTCGGGGAGCACCTGGCCAACATCACTGAGTCCTGAGGCCCATCCAGTGCATCAAATCAGCAGCCCTGCTCCCTGCCAGTGCCTCTCTGCAGTTTCTTGTAATTAGTCTGTCTGAACATGGAGGGCAGCCCCCCGGGGTGGGGGGTGGGGGGCAGGAGCAGCTGAGGCTGCGGCTACAGAACCGCACAGAAGGGAACCAGCCGAGGACCCCTGCCCAGAAGAAAGGGAGCTGCGTGGACCCATGTCCTGACATCCTGGCTGGAGACATGGCCTTTCGCAGAGCTCATCTGCGCTAGCTAAGCTGTCTGCCCGCCTTGGACACCGCAGTAGAAGCCAGAATCTGCTTCCAGCCTGCCTCAGCCATCGACTAACTGCGTGATTGAAACAGAGGCTGGAGGAGTGGGGAGACGGGGAGGGCAGGGCGGAACGTCCTCCTCTGTAAAATGGGAACATTTGCCAAATCTCCGTGAGACACGGCAAAGTCTCCATGAATCAAAGTTGTGGACAATCATCCTGAAACAGACAGCTTTCCCTGCCTTTGGAGGAAGTTTATCCTCCCCAAAGGCTCCAAGCTTGGAGCTGGCTGGCTGGCTCGCCCCCCTACTTCATATCTGCGGGACATGAAGTCGATTCTGTATTTGAGAGATGAAGAAACAGACTGAGAGAGAGGAAGGCGGCATCGTCAAAGTCAAGCCCGAGAGAGGCTGCCCCCAGGATGAGGAACAGCTGTGTAAATGAGAGGGTTGGGGAGGGGGGAATCAGGCCCAAGCCCTGCCACATTTGGCTGTGTCATCTCCTGCAAGTTACTTAGCCTCTCAGGGCCTCAGTTTCCTTATCCGTAAAGTGGGAGAATAATGATGTTAAGTCATTAATTAAGCACATAACAAATAAGAAAGGTTCCCGATAATACCTAAAACATACCAGTAACTGTGTCGCTGGCAGAGACTCCTCAAAGTGCTCTTATTATTACTGTTATGCTCATTAGCAAGCAAAGCCTCCCCTCTTCTTTCCCATTTCCTGTGAGAGCTCGATTTTAAAGCTCCTCTGTCTGCTCTCCTGTGGCTGCTTCATTTCTTTCTCTCTCACTGAAACACCTTCTAGAAAGCTGTTTCCCTGAGCCTCTGTGTAGAGAATAAGGCAGCCCCAATATGACCAGATTTGCAGCCTCCAGGCTTAGAGGTGCCCCAGGAGAAGAGAGAGCGATTCGGTGCCCTTTCTGGTCCCTTCTCTGAGCCTCCGATTGTGTTTTCCATCTGAGGATCCGAGGCCAGAATCCCACATCAGCTCAGGAAGGGAGAGAGAACGCAAGGCTCCCCAAGTAAGCTGCTGGGAAATCCTATAAAAAGGCTCCCTCCATTTCCCTAATTTTCAGAGATGATGATTTATAGAGACATCTATCTTCCAGCCTAAATCTACTTCTGAGGACTTGAGCCGTCATCAATGTAAAACTAATGAGAGGTTTATGAGTTACCCAGCCCCAGGTGCCATTGATAAACTCCCTTTCGTGTCATGGTACAGCCTGCCGTCGTCGCTGCTGTGGCCCTCTGATGCGCAGAGCAGACCTCCGAGATGGATCATTTTAATCCTCGCCTCCAGAGAGGAAAGCCTGAGCCCACAGCCGACAGCTTGTCCCACCCCAGGGGAGCAAGGAGGGAGGGTGTCCTGGTTGGCAGGAGAACTGGAGACCCACAGAGACCTCAAGATGACAGGAAAACCTCCCAGGGACAGATGGCAGTGACGGTCACACAACCATGTGAATGCACTAACTGTACTCTTTTAAAAAATGGTGAAAATGAAAAAAAAAAGGTGAAAATAGTACGTTTTATATTACGTATATTTTACCACAATTTTCAAAAATTAAAAAAAAAAAAAAGGCCATAGCCCTTTGACCTGGCTGCTGCCTCAGGGCTCACTGGAGTCTGGGAGACCCCACTCCCTGAACAGAGGGGACAAGAGCTATCCTGATGCCTTGCGACTTGTGGCCTGGAGAACCTACTAGATGTCTAACGTCCGACTTCCGTGCTGTACGGTATACCCCCACCTCCATCTGATGGACTGTGGCTTCCTCATGGCTCGGGAGTGGAGCCTAGCACCAGATGCAATCAATATAAAGTTAGCAGAGTGGGCTCTGGAGACAGATCGTCACTCTGCCCCTTAAGGGCTGTGTGGCTCTGGGCAAGCCACCTTACCCTCTCTGTGCTTCAGTTTCATCATCTACAAAATGGGAGTTAGCAGCCCCGCAGAGAGGCTGTAAGAAGTCAGCCCTTTCACGGTGCTTAATGTCAACCTAAAACACAGAGTCCTCCATAAAGATGGGCTGTTATGGTGCCCAGCTCCCCGCCAGGCTCCAATCATGCTGATGGTCATTGGATAGTAAAGATAAAACAGGGGGCAGTGCAGCAAGCAGAGGGTAAGATGAGCAGAGTGCACAGGATGGTGACAGAGGCGGGGTGGATGTGCAGCGAGGGTCTGCCTTCCCACACTGCAGGTGTTCAGGTCAAGATTTCCAAAACAGAGTCGTGGGGACACTTACATCACCATCTTTCGAGGCTGGGCACTCTGGGAGCAGACACAGCCACACCAGAGCCCCCCAGTAGCCACGCTGGCAGCAGTGATCATCAGGAGTGTAGGGGAAGCTGTGACAGTTGAGGCTCATAAAAGCCACGGCAGCTTCGTCCTCATCCTCTCTCGAGTCACTCACTGTGGGAAGCTGCCACCGTATCAGGAGAAACCCAGGTCTCCTGAGGCCGATGACCAGCACAGGGGAGTGCCCCGTCTTGGAAGCAGGACCTCCAGCCCCTGTCAAGCCTTTGGATGATGACGGCCCCAGTTGATATCTTGACTGCACCTCCAGGGAGACCCTGAGCAAGCTGCTCCTGAATTCCTGACCCCCCCGGAACCTGGGAGGGATCAAAGATCTAGATGTTTGCTACTGTTTGAAGCTGCCAGGTTTGGGGTTGTGGTGCACTGATACAGGTGGGAGGGAGAGGGGCAAGCAGGGGGTCTCCCACGTAGGGGTGTGGAGCTGAGGGAAGATGTCCCCCCGTACCTCCTCCATACCGCTGAAATCAAGTCCACTTCAGTGTCTGGCTGCTTTCCAAACACCCCACGTGCCTCCCACTTCCGCGCCTTGACTGTGCTACCTTCTCTGCCTATCTCTCGTCCAGTCTCTCGTGGGCAGTTTTTGTCACCTTTCTGGGCACCCCTGCGATAACCTCTATTTTCGTGGCTACCTGACGGCGTTGACCTGCAAGGCTTGGTTCCATAACCTCTGGAATTTAGCACTTGATTTTCCTGAATCGACTCTGCCCTTCCTCCCTGCTCCCTGGCACCCGAAGGCTGCTCAACATAAGGGTGTTGAAAGAATAAAGGAAAGAACGAGCAAGCTTCGAAGGCAGCCTCAGGGAGGAAGAGAGGGTCCATATGAGGTGGAAGGAGGGCAGAGCTTGGCCTTCGTGAGTGGAAGGGGCGCGGGCTATGTCTCAGTCCATGGGTTTTTGCTCCTTCTAACACCAGCAAGGGAGCCCTTCTCTCCCGCTGCCCCAAAAGCTTCCCTGGATTGGGGCAGGGGGCGGGGGCATTGCTTGGAAGGTCCCTGCGTTTGTGTGTCCCTGTCACACTCCTTTCCTGAACCTCGTCCTTCCTTGCCCACTGTTTCCTGTGTCCCGCAGCCCTCCACAGTCCTTTCCCTTCATCCAGACCTGGAGGGCAGATGCGCCGCAGTCGGACAAATCGGATTTCCAAAACAGGTTTAAAGGTCTTTCCCAGAGACCCTGAGCTCATTTCTTCCGTCCCTGTCTCTGAAGTGCCAGGGCAGGAATTCGGATCTCCAGCGCTCTGAGCAGGGATGCAGCCGCGTTCTTTGTTATGCAGAATGAATTTGGTACCCGTGGAGATTCTTTGGCCTGAAGGATGGCTTCATGTCCTTATGTCACACGGCAACCCCCCCGCCCCCCCCCCCCCGCTGGCTTGTGCTCAGAGGCGAGACAGCCTTGCTTGCCTGCCGCAGACTGAGAGGAAGGCTGAGGGGCTGACTCCAGGGAGGGCTCCCCTGCAAACTCGAGCGCCTCACAGCTGGCCCTTCATACTTACTGGGTCCCAGCAAAATCAGATCCCAGAGAAGTACGTCATTGGTCCCGAGCCCCATGGCAGGAAGTAGCAGAGCTGAGATCTGCTCTCAGGCCTCTGATTTCAAAGACTCTTGACCCCCTCCAGCTCCCAGCCCACCCAGGGGCCTTATGAGATCTGAGCAGGCCCAAGTCAGAGGCCAAAGGAGGTGACAACCTGGGGTGGAGGGTCCCAGGTCCCTGACTCCCGCAGGCTCCTCCAGCTCCCAGGGGCCAGCTGGGGGATCTGCCGTTTCTGGCTTGGCTGAATTCTACTCCAGTTGGAGCAGGGTGGTTTGCCATCTCTGGTGGTGGGGCTTATCTTTTGAAACTGCGGTGCATGTGGATATGTGGGAGCCAAAGGAAGTGGAGGAGAGATTAAACAGGGAAAGGATTAAAATCTATAGGGCTCCCCGTGCTCTACAAAGCCTCCCTTGCTCGCACTGGTCTGATAGCTCTATTAGACAGCCCACTGGCCACAGGCTCTGGTGGTGAGAAGGGCTGAGACCCACTCCTGCCCCGGGTCACTGAGTCACCAAGAAAGCAGCATATTCAGGGGGGAAGGGCAGGGGGTGTTTGGGAAGCAGCGAAACACACAAGTAGGCTTCATTTGAATAAAACGCAGGGTGGGAGCAAAGGGACGCTACGTGGGGATGTCTTCCCTCAGCTCCGCACCCTATGTGGGGGACCCCCCACGCTGCCCGCCCCTCTCCCTCCCACCTGTATCAGTTATCTGTCCGCATTATCTTATAAGACCCTCAGATCAGCCCTATCCGGTATGAAAGAAGACCACACAAGGGGGTGAATACCAGGAGTTGAGGGTTCTTGGGGACACCTCCATGTCCCTGGTCAGGACAAGCCTTGGTCTACAGGCATTCAGGGAAGCAAACACCCAGCTTCGTCCATCCCTGTCCATGAGGCTTTGCAAGGGGGCTTTCAACAGTGACGGCCCAGGTGGGTGTGGTATAGGCGAGGGCTGGTGCCTTCCCCACGGGGAAGGGGTCAGGTCGGTCAGGAAGACCCTCTGTGTCTCTCAGATCAGGCCAGCACAGGTTCAGTCTCTGAACCCACCCTTGGCCATTGTCCAATGGCCCGTGTGGCTTCTGGTGTGCTTATCTCCAGAGCAGGCCTGGAGATGTGCCCTCCAGCAAATCCCAGAGACACTGCCTGTCGGACACCCCCACGTGGCAGGGACCAACAGTGGCGCTGGGATCCACGCAGGGTCCAGGGACCTCCTCCGAGGTTAGCGTGATAGTGAGGAAAGTCTCCGGTGGCCCAGCCCAGGTCCTGGACAGCTCAGCCCTGCCTGCCCCTCGGGCTGTGCGGACCTGCTGTCATTGGAATGCCAAGCAGCACCTGCCGACAATTTTATCACACTCTGTATAATGTGTAAATACCATTAAGTTAGACAGATTTTCTCATTAATTCTCGGTCCCAGTGACAGACTAGGAATTAACACAATTGATTTTCCAGTCCCTACTCATTATCAATCATCCCCCAGAACTTAGTCACATTTCATCTGTTCTACCTGGGCCCACCATCTCTTCGGAGGCTTTAACATATATTAAACTAATAAAGAACAACGGGTGCCACCATCCCAGCCCTGGAACCCGGTGGGGATGAGCAAAACAACAGATCTTGGGCAAAAAGTTGCTTCCGGGGCTTCTAGATGGAAGAATGGACAGAGAGAACTTGAGGGCATAGTCCTGTCCCCTGCGGAGATGGCATTGGCCTGCAGGTGCTCAGGCAAGGGCGTCGATAGCTGTTTGGTTCTGAATTGCTGTGTGACAAACCACCCCTAAAATTGAGTGGTTTAGAAGGACCATTTACGTGCTCGTGAATCTGCGGTTGAGTGTCTTGGGCCTGTCCTTCCTGGACTCACTCATGTGCAGCCAGCTGGTGGCTGGCGTGGCCAGAGGATCCCAGCCTCAGCTGGGACAGCTCGTCCCCGCCTCATGTGGCTTCTCACCCTTCAGGGGGCTGCCCCCGACTCCTTCACCTGGAGGGTCCCAGGCTAGTCCCAAGGGAGGAGGCCAGGCTGAGAAGTGTCACTTCCACCATACTGTGTTGGCCAAAGTAAGCCAAAGATTCACTCAGATTCAAGGGGAGGGGAAAGAGACTCTGCTTCTTGACAAGGAGACTGGAGAGTGGCACGTTGCAAAGAGGCGTGCCACGGCGGGGAAGGGGGCACACAGGGTACCACAGTCACCGGTCTGGAATCAGCCTCGGGCCCTCCTCCAATGGGCAGTTCTTTCTGATCCTTTAGACCAAGAGGAGGTAGCTCTCGTTCAAGACCTGACGTTGGGGCGGGACACCTGGGGGCTCAGCCGGTTAAGCGTCTGCCTTCAGCTCAGGTCACGATCCCAGGGTCCTGGGATTGAGCCCACACTGGGCTCCCTGCTCAGCGGTGAGCCTGCTTCTTGCCTGTCTCTGCTGCTCCCCCTGCTTGTGCATGCTCGCTCT
This sequence comes from Taxidea taxus jeffersonii, assembly GCA_003697995.1. NCBI lineage: Eukaryota > Metazoa > Chordata > Mammalia > Carnivora > Mustelidae > Taxidea > Taxidea taxus. The sequence continues at coordinate 12,465 of RCUC01126022.1, forward strand.
CTCTCTCTCTCTCTGACAAATAAATAAAATCTTTAAAAACAAACCAGTAAACAAAGTAAAAAAAACCTGACATTGGGACCCATCAGAGGAGCAGAGAAACGTGCATTCCCGCAACCAGGCAGCAAAAACACAACCAGCACTGAGCGAAGGGACAGAAGGGAGAAGCGGTGGAGGGAGGAGATGACCTCTGTCAACCTTTTACTTCTGCCTCAGTCTGACTCCCATGCCACCCGATGCTTCTGGACAATCTCACCCCAAAGCTGAGTAGTATGTCTTCAGAAATTTCCACCTAATTCTAATATTTAATATGTTTACTACACAATACAAAGTACTATAATTCTAATATTACACACGTACAGAAGCAAATCTTTTTTATTTTAAAGATTTTTATTTATTTATTTGACAGAGAGAGAAATCACAAGTAGGCAGAGAGGCAGGCAGAGAGAGAGGACGGGAAGCAGGCTCCCTGCCGAGCAGAGAGCCCGATGCGGGGCTCGATCCCAGGACCCTGAGATCATGACCTGAGCTGAAGGCAGAGGCTTTGACCCACTGAGCCACCCAGGCGCCCCAGAAGCAAACAAATGCGTGTGTTGCACGTCATACATTCAATCCAAGTCCAAGTCCAGAACATTGCTTTCTACAATCTGCGCCATCTCACCCTAAAAGAGATTACTTAATTTGGATGATATAATTATGGAAGTATCTCTACTTGATAAAACCTTTTGGGGTGAACGTTTCATCGAGGCAAAACGCACACACAGGAGTGTGTATGAGTTGTAAGCGTCTACTGCAATGAATCTTCTCGAAGTGAAGGCGTCTGTTTATTATGTGCCCGAGTCTCCTCCAACCACTCTCCTGCCTTCTGACACAGTGGATTAGTTTAAAAATATATTCGGAGGGATCATACTTTAAAGAGGCCCGTCTGCCCAAGGTCAGGGGCACAGTCTCTGCCTTCAGGGCTATTGGATCAGGAGTCCCTGCTTGGGGGCAAGGAGATGGCTTCCCAACTTCCCAGGGCTCCTCTCCATTCTGAGTCTTCCGAGTGTCATCTTTAGGGCAAAAGCCCCTTGCTCCAGAGAGCATCTCTTTGGCCTCACCAGATGTGAGCATGAGTGCAGGGGCAGGTGGGGGTGAGTGTGGAGGGCGGCAGAAGAGTCAGGGGAGGGGATAAAGAGCTACCAGAGATAAGCAAGCCTTTGCAGGTTCTGGTCAGATTCCTTCCATATTTTGTTCAGGACGATGTTCCTCCTCCAAGCCCTTGTCACTTGAGGGTTCGGGGCGAGCTGCCGGATGGTATAGTCATGCTGGTGCGGAAGGCAGTGAGGTGGGGAGGGGCCCGAGGACCTTGAGTGGCTCTTGGAGCAGAACAAAGTGGGTGGGCACAGGAGAGGGGGCAAGCCCTCCCTCAGCTCTGCTCTTCAGTGAGCCCATGCACTCACCCAGAGTTATCACTAGATAATAATTGTCTTTATGGAAACCATTTCAGATGAATTCTAATGTGCTCTAATTATGTGACTTTTTTAGAAGTTCTGCTATAGGGAGGTAAAATAGGTTTTGAATATTAAGTAGTAAGAGGTTATGAAGGGCATCTCTGCCTGGTGGGCCCCTCCCCAGTTAATTAGCTGCCTAATGCCCATCTGGTAAAGGGGGGATGACAGGACAGGGACTCCCCTGCCCCCATCAGTGTTGACGTCCTCTCTTCTTTAATCAAACTCATCAGGATAGCCCAGGCCACTGTCTGCTCTGGGAAGTGGCTTGTTGGGGGGCCTGGACTCACCTGCAATCAGCCCCAGGCCCCTGCTGAGGAGGGAACGGACACAGAGCAGGGTGTGGTGAGAGGCAAGGCAGCAGAGGCGTGGGTCTGTCTCTGCCTCTTCTACCCCCACTGAGATATGGAGGAGGCGCCTATAGGGACAGAGGTGGCCCCATCTCTGAGCTTCTGGGGTCTGAGAGTCAGTGGGGCCTAAAGAGTTCCCCCCCACTCCAGCCAGGAGCAGAAAGGCTAGGATAGGTCTTTAGTCTTACACTGCAGGGTCTCAGCAGAGTGGGGCAACTAGTGACATGTAGGACCAGGTCCCTCTGGGAACTGCTCTCATGCACCCCTGGTTTTCTCCCACAGCCCCTCCAGCCTCCCTCCCAGGGCACCCGCCCAGGGGCGGGACATCTCTCTTCTCTTTTGTCCCCTGCCAAAACTTCCCCATCCTGTGTAGCCTTCATTTGGGGCCCCATCTTCTGTTCTCCCTGGTGACGGGCAGCTCTTTTCCCCTTCCCCCACCCCGTGAGCCCTCCTCAGTTATGCACTTGCTTTTTGGCAGGGACCTTTGGGAAAGAGAATGCCTTCATCCAGAGGGCTGACTGGTGGTGAGCCGAGAGGCAGAGGCACCGGGCAGATTGCTACAGAGCTATTTCGGTGCAGGAGAGCCTCTGAGCTCACATTAAGTCAGAGCCATGGTGACCTGATGGAAGAGAATGCTGTGGTCTTCCATAAGAAGTTTTCGCCTGCAAACCAGCATGCTGATGTCAGAGCTCGGGTGAAGGGTAAGCCTTGAAGAATCTGCTCAGCAGCAGATCGATGAATGAGCAGATGAATGAATGAATGAATGAATGAATGAATCCCAAATAAGAATAGGACTCAACACCTTGATCCCATCAGCCCTTGACCTCATCCAACCTCCCAAATGCAGGGAGTCAGGGCAGAAGGCCGAGGGTGCCCATCATCCATTCCTCTAACATCCAAGCACTGCACCTAGGAGAGACAAGGAGGCACCCCCTCCCAGGACCCATCCTCAGTACCTACCAGTCCGGGAACACTCGGGGCAGGGGGAGGAGGTTCTTTCCTGCACCCACTCTATCCCAAACCACAAGTCCCACCGAAGTGCAAGCTTCCGGAGAGAGCCTGAAATAGACGCACGATTCCAATCGTCCCCTTTTCTCCATTCCCCCTCCTGCACTTAAGTGCCTATTAGGGACAAAGGGACGGGAACAGAGGACAATAACATCTGTTTTCCAACAAGCGGTGACAATGCGGATCTGGGGGCGGAGCTCACGTCAGCACTGGGCCCAGATGCAGCTCTGCAGCTGCGGAAGCAACTGCCACTTGATCATTTCTCCGAGATTATCTCCCAATCAGCAGCTCCTTGCTTGTTGGCTTTATTCCCACCCAGGGAGCCATCGCCGCTCTCCCTGCTCTCCGCAGGGTCAGGCCTGCTGCTCTGCTTGCGTTTTGTCTCTGTCCGTGAGCTGGGCCCACGTTTTAGGAGCTGTCTGGAAGGCACCAGTCCTCCAATCCCTCCCCTGCCCTCTGGAGGCTGGGACCGAGGCTGGCATGCCAGAGAGCATGGTGGGAAGAGCACTAGATTTGGAGTCCCAGGACCTGACTTCCAGTCCTGGCTGGGCCACCAGCTCTGTGACCCTGAGCAGCTGTATCTGCCTGGGGACACTGAGAGCCAGATGCTCGATCTTGCTTCGGAGCCTCAGTCTCTTCATCTCTAAAATGGGAATGGTTAGAACTGCCTCGTGGAGTTGCTTGGAGTTTCCAAGGTGGTAACACGCATGTGCGAGCCTCTTTCAGGTCAGACGGTGAAAGAAGGGAGAACAAGGCTGAGGAGGCCCCACGGGGTGGCTTTCCTTAGGTGATTTTGTCGGAGGATGCTTTGACCTGAAGACAATGGCTATGGAATTTGCAGGAGCCATGCTTCTGCTCAAGTCAGAGGAATGGCTAAGGCGATCTCAGGGGTCAGACGACACAAAGCATGGGATCACCCAGCCCCTTCCCAAATAGTGGGAACCCCGAGACCCTCTCTCTGGCAGGCCCTTGAGCCTGCTTCTTCTATCTCTCCTCCAGCAGCCAGAGCAGCCAGCTCGTGCAGGGGGAGCTCAGTGCAGCCGGGGAGGGGAGGGGAGTGAGGGGAGATGCAGGAGGGAGAATGGAAGACAATGACAGACAGGCAGCTGTGGTTCTTTCAACATTTTTTAAAGAGATTTAAATTCAAAAGGAGATTTATATTAAAAAAAAAAAACCCATCATGCTTTCTCCCCTTCGCAAGAAAGGAGAAGTGTTGAAAACGAGATTTTTAACCAAATGAGTGCCGCTCTGAGAGAGAAGAGCTGATTTGGGGCCACTCTTTGATGGCCTAGTAACCTTGAATGAGTCCCATAACCACTCAGCTGGTGAGGACAGCTGAGGCCATATCTGCCCAGGCTGCAGGGAGGCCAGGCAGGGAGGCGCATGGAGAAGGGCTTGGTGAACGCCAGCCGGCCTCCCGGACGCAGACGATGGAGACTCTCCTTCTGACTGTGGTTAGGTGGTATGGATGGGCCGCTGTCACTCCCACGGCTCCCTCAACTTCTCCATCTCAGGGCAGACCAGGGCATGAATGCGAGCACACTCTCCTTGCAGAGCCCCCTACCCCATTCCCCACCTACTCGCCAAACCCACCCAGAGGAGCTAGAGAACTAGTATCATGGGTCACCAGGGCAGGACAGCCAGCGACATTGCTAGAGCAGGGCCTGGTCTCTCCCCAGGGACACGCCACGCACCCCCTTCCTGGGGAAGCAGGTCTCCCAGCTATCCAGCAGGGCAAGATGAAAAGCTGAGCTGCAGGCACTGAGGGGTAGGGGGGAGGGTGGGCACAGCCTACAGAGCACTTTTTCCCACTTGACTAACTCGGTTATCTTTACTCTTCACCATCCCCTCCTCGTCCCTTGGAAAAGGAATGGCTCTTAACGCAGCAGCCCGCCCCTGTGCCCAACCTCTGTTCTGAGCTGGCGAGATAACGAACAGCTCCATCTCCCTGCCTCTGCCCGCAGCTCTGGGCTCTCGTTTGCTCAAACCCCCGTGGTCTCCTTCTATCCTCTCCGGAATTGCATGGAGATTGGTTATCTGGTAATTGAGATTGTTTTACAAGGTGTCGCTCATTGCATTGGGTTCCTTTAACTTCCGGCTCTTCCTGAATAGTCAGAATAATAATTATACTGTTGGTGAAGGGGCAGACGGCAGGTGCCCACGTCCCCCCACGTAGGTAAGTGTGCATACACATACGCACACACAGGTGCATATGGGCAATATGTCTTTTAATATAAAGACAATCCTGATAAAACTTCAGACATTTCCCGAATGTCCTACCCTTGTGCAACTTTGAGGGGAGCCCAAGGAGATGACGTCACTTCTCTCCACGGTGCATTTGGGGGAAAGCACCCTCTTAGAGGGATTCTACAGCTTGGCTGAGCGCAGGCAGTGGGCAAGCGATACAGCCCAGACTTGATTAAACTCGGTGTTGTGAGACTCCATGAGTGTTAGAAGGATGGCCTGCTTGTCTGTCTGTCCTCTGGGATTGCATGATTCCTGAGGACAGGACCAGGTATCATTTACTGTTACACCCCAGAGCCTCCCCCACGGCCTTTAACACATAGTGTACTTGCTCAATTAACCATGAAAGACTGGCTGGCCCCGGCGCCGCCTGCAGGTGGCGCCAGAGAGGCCCCGCGGGCAGAGCCTAGTGAAAGGTTCTCGTAAGCCCGGAAGTGATGCTCCGGGTCTGGAACAGTGAGGAGTGGAGAAATTAATCTCGGCCACCCTCATTCTCCCACAACCCCTTAGGCCTCTAGGACAGCACTTGCTGTCATGCATGGCATGAAAACGACGTATGCGTGTGTGCTCTCTCCACCAACTCACTGAGTCCTCCGAGAGCCCAGGCACGCCCCATTTATCTTCAGTCCTGAGACCCAGCTGGTGCAGAGCAGGCTCAGTAAAGGCTGCTGGCCACGCAAGTGTCCACGGGAAGGCCCTAGGTAGGGACAGCTGGTGACAGGGGTGACCTCCGGCCACCTGGGCATCTCTCCTGAATCTGGACCCTCGCCACTGGCGTTCCAGGAGGATCCCTGTGCAGCCCAACCCCCAGCATGACGCTTTCCCTGGGCCTCGTCCCTCACGGCCATTCATCTTGGTTAGGTATTGGCAACCTCGGCTGATTAGATGCCCCACCACCAGCTCCTGTTTGTTTCTCAGCGAGGAGGTGTCGGTGTTTTAGGCTTCAGGCTTTGACCTTGGCAGGGGGGGATGACCCTTCGCAAACCTGCTTCAGGGCTGCCGTTGTCTGGCTGTGCCCCCAGAGGGCTTCATGACGGAAGCTTCACCCAAAGTCTCAGGGGGCCATCGGGGGACTTTCTCCAGCTGGGGTCCACCAGCACCTCTGCTTCCAGGGAAATTATCACCCTGATGGGCGCCTCTTCCTAGAAGCCTTGATCAAACTCATCATCACCTCTTCCGGGAAGCTTGCCTGGAAGCCTTGCTGATTAGCTCCACTGGCGCCCCCTTCTCTACACGCAGGACAACAGGAAACCGTGGTTGCCAGTGTTTCTTCGGTCAGTGACATGCAATCAGCCTCGTCTCACTGAGTCTTCTGTGTCCCGAACGCTGTGTAACATCGGCTCCAGGGGCCGCCCCGCCCTGAAGGTGGGGAAAGGCTCTCTCAGTCTCTCCCACCCCGTTCGCCCGGCAGCCAGCCACATTCTCAGGAAGCAGAGTCCCCCACCTTCCTGAGTGGGCACTCTGAGTCAGTGGCTGGGTGGGGACTGCAAGAAACAGAGAACATGAATGTGGGCCAGTGGGCGCAGGAGTAGAAATTTAGCCCAAATGGACCTTCCTGTGCCACTGTGGGTGGGCAGCGGCCACTTTCCATGATCTGGGGATAAGAGACTGACCAAAGCAGGTGAGGCAACCCGCTTTATTACTGTCCCCGCAGAGCCAGCCCCCTGGAGGTGTTGGAGGGGCAGGGCAGTGGGCCTGGGCAGGGATGGAGGGTGGGGGCCCAGGAAGGGGCTCAGCTTGAAGCCCAGAGGGCAGCGGACCAGCGCAGAGGCTGAGGGCAGTACCCAGTCCATGGCGTCTCCTCTTCCTCCAACTGGTTCTCTCTTCTGCCAGCCACAGGCTCTCTGCATGCCTAGCTGGGCCCCCGCTGCCAAGAGGTGGTTATCCCTCCATGCTGGGAACCGCCTCCCTGGGCCCTGGGCCACCTCTGTGGGCCTGCAGCTGGTCCCATCATTCACACGCTCTTGGGAGCACCTCCAGGAACCTCCACCTACGAGCACTGGGGCGAGGGGTGGTTAGGGAAATTGTGAAGGCTGGTCCCTCTCTGATTGCTTCTGAAGCCCCCTTCTTGGGCATCCCCACCATCAGCCTAATGCTCCCTCCCTCAACCACCCCCAACACCAAGAGCAGACCAACTGATTGAGTCTCCAGTGTACCAGATGCTGCGGGGCACACAGGACAGGGACCACGAGCAGGATTTGCATTGTGCCTCTGTCACTTAAGAGCTTATGACCCTGGGAAAATTTAATAAACTCCCTGAGCCTCAGTTTCCTCTCTTCTGCAAAAGAGACCTTAATACCCCACTCATGGGGTAGGAAAAGAATGTCTTTTCTCTATTAAAACAATGCCTAACACACAGTGATAGCTTTCTTACTATCATTCACGCAGCTGTTTAGCAAACATTTATGTAGAGGCTTCTATGTACCAAGAAGAAAGCTGGATCTTAAAAGAGCTTCAGAGTTACTGTCCTAGTTTCCTTCCACTCCTCCCTACCCCGAGGGGAACACACCCATTCCCACCACTCGTCAGCAGGCCTGGAGGCAGCAGTGCACGCTCTCACCCATCAGGCAGCCAGGGGAAAGTCTAGCCCCTGGCAAAGACCTCGGTCAGGAGAAGACTTAACGCCTGAGCACCTGCCCGGTGGGCCCAGGCACTGTGCTTGAGCTGACTTAGGGACATAAGTAAAATAAGATGGTCCTTGCACTCCAGTCCTGCCACCTACTGGAGGAGACCGATGGCAGTCATGTGGACAAACTGATAGGGAACACACACACACACACACACACACACACCATGCCCAGGCCTTCCCTGTGAAACCCACTGTGACCCTAATGGGGACGCTGCCGCTGCCGAGGCAGGCCAGGGGAGCAGGGAGGGTAAGGCAGGAGTGCCAGGGTGTGGGCTGTCTCTCAGGATGTACTAGCCTCACAGTACAGCCCCAGACCAATTTCCCTTGACGCCCAAATCCCAGTTGAGAGCATGTGATCAAGACCTTCCCTGTCCTCCTCAAGACCCTCCTGGAGCCCTTGGGGGTGCCCAGTGGGTCAGGGGCACTGAAGGGGTCTGTGCCTTGCCACGATCACCTTCCCCTCACCATCTGCAGGCACTCCCGAAGAGCCGGGGCTCAGCCCTTGTCCCCTCTGCAGGCAGGGGACCTGACTTGGTTTACACGGCCATTTGGCACCCTGGCTCGGTGACTCGCAGTGGGAGGGCTGCAGCCATCTGAAGGAGGGGAAATCACAAACGTCAGCTGGCTGAGACCTGAGTGCCAGGTCCTCGCCAGAGGCACTGCTTTCACACCGGCCTACGCTGTCTGGAGCCTGTAATGCGGGAGGCTGGCAGTCCGTTAGCAGTAGAGTGGTCCGCAGGACTCGGAGGAAAGGAGCTGTCTGTCACCCGCCTCACTTCAAGGGCAAAATCAACTGTGTGTGTGTGTGTGTGTGTGTGTGTGTGTGCGTGCGTCCCCGCGCACGCCCATGCATGTGTGTATACGTCTCTAAAAAAAGGAACATTAATCACAGCTGTGCCTGTTAAAATAGGCACAGACAACAATCTGACATCACAGAGAGGAAATGGTGACATAGTTCTTGTCTTCTGTCCTCCCGACCCCCAGGGGCAGGTTTGAGAGACAATCCCAGAAAAACAGGACAGCTGTATCACAGGCTTGGGAGCCCCTCAGGTCTTTGTGTCCACCCCTCTCTGACATCCGGCTCTTTGCTTCTTTCTTTTTTTTTTTTTTTTTAAAGATTTTATTTATTTATTTGACAGACAGAGATCACAAGTAGGCAGAGAGGCAGGCAGAGAGAGAGGAGGAAGCAGGCCCCATGCAGAGCAAAGAGCCCCATGCGTGGCTCGATCCCAGGATCCTGGGATCATGACCTGAGCCGAAGGCAGAGGCTTCAACCCACTGAGCCACCCAGGCGCCCCTGCTTCAGTGTTTCTGACAAGCTATTCTTTCACTTGAATGCCTCTTGTCACTGGGAACTCACTGCCACTGCGGTTTCCAACATCTCACTTGCCAATTCCTCTAGCAGCCAGAAAGTTCTTCTTGAGCTGAGAGCTTAGACTTGGAGCCATGTAACTTTTACACATTGGTCCTAGGTTTACCCTCTGAAGTCACACACACATACACACACACACACACACACACCCTTTTCCCCCAGAAGAGCCCTCTCCTGAGTCTCCTTGCCACGCCAACATGGTTTTAAGTGCCCTCACCAGTGTGCCTACTACTTTCTGGACAAGATCCGGTCTGTGAATCACATCTTCAAAACGCACTTCCCACCCTCGGAGACATAAAGCCTTTGCTGCAGCTATGACCACTGTGAAAACACACACACACGGGCATGGGCACATGCACACATGCGGGCACAGAAATAAAGTTCCTCTGACTGCATTTTCACCCATTCCTCCCTTCATGCCCTATTGTCAAAGGCCTTGCTGCTATCCAAGTACATGAAATACACGGCACGTGTTCGGCCCATCCCCATACTGATTATTGAGAAAAATCCCAGAAACTAAGAAAGCAAAGGCACTCAGAGACGGACCAGCCTCCCAAGTGTGATCCAACAACATAGGGTTGGGCAGGATCCGCACCTTCCTTGTTCTGGACACGGGTTGCCTGTTAATCTGGCCTTAGATCAAGTTAACCTTCATGGAAGTCAGAACTCGTTACTGACTCACATGGGCCTTTGGACCAGATAACAGGCTCAGACTTCGGTGTGCTTCCCTGGATACAGGGTTAACAGAGGAGTTAACAGCATGTGATGTCTTTTGTTGCCCCCCCCCCCACCCCGAGAAGAGGCCCACATCGAGCCCCCTCACCCCACCCCACCCTGGTGGACTTTGTGCAAAGGTCCTACGAGGGGTAGGAAGCAGGGTGATGCTTTGAATAGGTAGATCGTGGAAGGAACAGGTCCTTTCCCGAGACTAGGCCAAAATGGGGATTGGGTGGCAGGAAGGAATGCCCTCCAGGCCCACGGTACTCTTCAGCAAGGAGGACCTGCTGTCAGGGGCATTTGAACCCTTCTAGAGCAATATCCAAGAAACAAGGGTGAGTTCCAGGGTTGAACCCGAGCATGAAGCAGAAGTGAAGCAACCTCACAGATAGTGAGCGAGCCAAGGCCTGGCCAACACGCCTGACTCCTGCCCCCTGGAGACCCAGGAGTCCTGGGTGATTGCAGAGGGAAGGGAGTGGGCCCAACAAGTGACTGAGCTTGACTTTCCAGCCACCCCACGGGAGAGCAGAAAAAACCTGACTCAGAAATAAAGGCGCATGATATGGTCTCCCAGGGTCATTGAAAAAATTCATACCCGCCACATCTGCTGCCACGCCATGGAGGATCTCCCCACTCTGATGTCATGCAGTTGATGTCGGGGACCCAAGTATATTTATACTTATCCATGCTAAATCTCTCCTTCGACCCATCAAAGCAGCCTTTTGATTTACAAGGATCCTAATGGTCAGCCATTTTATAAGCTCTTCCTCCGACGTTTACAAAACCTGTGACTTGGACTAATTCTAGTTGTTGACAACAGGCGTTGGACCAGCCAGGCCAAGGGCAGAAGGCAGACTCACACGGGCTGCTACAGGCCTCCTGGCCCGCTGGCATGATACCCTGACCAGCCTGCTCGCTCCCACAGCTTGTTCAGTCTCCCCACCAGTTCCTCCGGCTAGACTGCTATCCATTCTGCATCTCTCTGCTTTGCTCCTAAGGACATATTATCAAATGCCTCGCTGAGACCCAAATGCACTCCATCTACTACAAGTTCTTCATCCGTCAGCACAGGGACCCTATCAAGGAAAAAGAAAAATGGAAGTAGCTAAGGACAGGGGGAACGAGGTTACTCTGGCCTGGCTGCCTCTAAGCAGTCCCTCGTGTCTCTCCTAAAGGCTCATCAAGTCTGGTGAAACCCCCCGCAGATTCATTGCCAAAGATCCGGTGCCGCACCCCCACCCCCACTGAATATCCCAGCATTCCTGCGCTGGTCTGAGGTTGATGAGCCCGAGTGCACAGTAAGACAAGAAGGAGGAAGAAAGCAAAGACGACTGATAAACACTGTTTTTATTCACAAGTCTAAAGAAGACCTTTGTTGAATCAGGAGATATAATACAAATTATGGCGGCCTGCATATAAAATCTGGCACTAAATCGGGCCTTTTAGAAACATTTATATATAAAAATATGCATTAAAATCTGTACTACAACACAGTGCAGAGGCTAACCGTCACCTCCTGACGTGAGTGCTTCCGAAGGAGGGTCTGGTCTGGGGATGCAGGGAACTCGGGTCCTAGAGTCGCAGGAGGGAGACTTGTGTGAGAATGGCCTGCTCTTAAAGGGACCACAAGAGCCTGGCTTTGAAGGCAGGACCCCTATGAGCACAATGCCATGGGCCTGATGTGAAACAAAATGGTGCTGGGAAGAATGGCCGGAGAGGAGGGCCATCCTTCCTACTCTTGTTACTGGGCTCTGACCACCATTTGAGGATTCTGGAGCTCTGGAGTAGACAAAACACCCTTAACTTTGGAGGAAGGCCTGCAATTTCCAAATATGTTTTTTCCAAGGAAACTGACCAATTCTAACTCCAGGAGCCAAATCATAATTAGCCTGATTTGAACGGGTAAGAACCAGTTCTTGTCTTTTGTGGTGGCTGAGACCGTGAAACGCCAATCAGAAAGGCTATTATCACAACAGAAAAGTATAATGCTGATGGGCTCAATCTATTTCAGTCTTGGACCAAATGCAACTGAGCCACTCTCGCCCAGAAATTGTACTTTGCGGGCAGTGAAGTGAGAAGCAGCTAAGATCAGCACTGGAATTCCCCCATTCTGGGAGCAAATGATCTTTGCACAAGGCAACGGAAGCCTTTGGGAGAAACGGGGTCAGTACTGCACATGTGTCTTCAATGAGCAAGACACAGTGCCCTCCCTGGCAGGGCCTGCCATCTGGCTGAACAGGGTCAAGATTGTGTCTATCGGCTTATTCTTCACGGATGAGCGGACATCCCTGGTCTGCTCAGCCTGTGGCTCGGTGGAAAATGACAACTGTCCCCAACTCAGCTGCTACGCTGCTACCCAAATAGTCAGGCTCCATGGCTGGGAGATGTACAAACGGGACCCAGACAGAAACGGAGAGTGGGCACAGGGGAGCGGGAGGCAAGGCGATGGGTCAGGGGAGAAGCCACCCCGGGGGACTTTAAGGAGTCCACAATCCCTAGGATTTCAGGGCTCCTAATAGTTACTGAAAGGGCTCGAGTCCTTCCTGTCATTCCAGTAGATTCTACAAAGGGAAAACAGCCCTACCAGTTTCTATCCAAAAGCGGAGTGACTTTCTCAGCTGCCCCCAGGATGGGGGTGGCTCCCTTCCCCAGCCCCCAGCCCGACTGGCTGCCACAGGCTGATCTGCCACTTCTCCGCTGGCTCAGTAAGGAAATGGAGAGATGAAGGGCCAAAGGGTCCGAATCATGGACCAAGGCAAAAAGCCAGAAGCCACGGTAGGCTGTTAACGAGGGACTTTCTAAAGCAGTGTATTTCAGGCCCCAAGCGTTCAAGGTAAGACACAGATGCACCCTGGGTCAGGGCCCTGGCACCGACTGCAGGCGCATCCCTGGGAGACCCAGCTACCAGGACGGTGAGCGGGGAGAGCGGGAGCCTCAATGACTCTGGCTCTTCCAAGACCCAAGGCCAAACCAGCAGCTCCTGCAGTCTCGGGGCCTTTTTATCGGCTTTAATGTGACCTAACAGCACCCCCTAGTGGAAATTATAAATAAAACAAAGACCGCACAGGCCGTTCACCTTCTCACACTAGTGGTTTCAAGACTCACCATAAAACAGAGTAACACAAAAACAAAACCTTATCTTTAGAAGATTATAATAAAAAAGGTGGGAGTTCAGAGGGCAACCTCAGGCCCCTCACTGCAAATCACCCACCCTCTTCAGATTCTCTACCTTCAACAGAAACATTCCAAAACCAGGGGAAAGGGAGGGGGAGCACCGGGTCCCCTTACAATTTGGGCAGACTGCCCCCTGGGGCCAGAATGATGCCAAAAACATAGAAGAGTCCCAGCAGGAGGTTGAGTTTGGCAGTCCTCTGGGGCAGTTTGTTGAAAGTCTGGCTTCGGAACTGTCTCTCCAGGGAGAAGGCCATGGGGATGGTGAGGAGGGGGAGGGCCAGGCTGATGCTGCAGTGTGTGGCCAGGATGCTAAAGATCAGGTAGGGCAGGAAGAGCAGCGTGTTGTAGAGCATGTAGGAGAGGGTGGGGCCAATGAGGATGGCCAGCGTGACGATGCCGGCCTCCCTGTCGGACTCCATGTCCCTGGTGTTGTTGGAATGGAGAATGGCCTCGGTGCTGAGGGCGAGAGGGATGGCGTAGAGCAGTGGGAAGACCGCCAGGGACCCCACCTGGACAGCGTAGGCGAACATCACAGCCAGCGGGCCAAAAGTGATGAGGATGATGAGGTCTCCCAGAGCCACGTACTTGAATCCAATTCCTACGGCCAGAAAACCCAGAGAGTTGATATGAGATCGAGGGCTGGAAACTGAGGGGCTGTTCATCAGCTGGGAGCGGTGAGTTCTCGGATGGTAAGAACGGCTGGTCAGGGAGCCCCCTGCCCTCTGGTTTTGTCTCCGATGACACAGAGGGGCAGAGAACACTCGTCTGTCAGCACTCACTTAGGCTTCAGAGTCAAGTTTTCCTCCTATTACCAGCAAAGTCCTGCAACAAAGAGCAGTGGGCTCCCACTACACACGGGATTTAACCAGAGAGCCCGTGAAGGCTCTAAGAGGCCTTACATCTGGGTCTTTGGCTTCTTCCCTTCACCGATCCCTGCAAGACATGGCTTCTGTCGGTCAGTCCCTCACAGAATACACATCCCAGTCTCTTACTTTGCTGCCTCCTTCTTCCACAACCTCTGCGGGGCTCAGGTCTGGAAAGCCCTGCTCAGTGAAACTTCAGGGTACCCAAAGTCCATATAAAGAAACTTCCACCCACGTGACGAGTAACAGCTCAGACGATGAAGTTAGAGTGCTGCTTCCCCTCTCTGGTTCCCTTGAAGTTACAACTAAATCACCCCAAACTTCAACTCACCTCAAATCCTGTCTAAACCATTTCATTCCAACCTGCCCAGTTCTCTCCAAAGATGCCACATTCCATCCCTGAATTCTGAGTCCTGGTCACCCTATACCGGGAACACTGCGACAACCACTCTCAGGACCTCCCCTCCCTGGCCTTCCCCCAATCTCCATGGGCAGCCAGAGGGGGCCTTCAGAAAAACTCATCGGACCATGCCCCTCCCCAAACATTTACCTGAAAACCCTCAGCACAGGCTGTCCTCAGATCTTTCACCAGCTCACCTCTGGGGCTGTCCTGCCTCCCTCCGGCCTCGCCTTGAGCTCCCCTCTCCCCCACTCATATTTCTGTCAGTTCCTCGGGGCCTCCAGACACCCCATCCCACCTTTGCCTGGCTAACTCCTACTCACCCTTCAAGACGTTAAAGCCCATTCCTCTAGGCAGCCTTCCCTCAGCCCCTGAGCCACATCCAGTCCCTTGTAATACACATGCTCCACATGCTCCCAGGGGACCCAGATTTCCAGCTTTGTAAAATTCATCACACTTCTAATTACTCTGTCTCTGTCCTTCCCTCAAACCCTAAGTTCCAGAGGGCAGGGCCTTGGGTCCGGTTTGTTCACAGCTTGCTCCCCAGTGCGTGGCACCAAGGTTGAACCGAACACAGAGCTACAGTAACAAGCACCCGGAGTCTGGGGCCCAGGTGAAGAACATCCCACTCAGAGTGAGGCACACGGGGCAGCTGAGATGTGGGCCCCGCACAGACCGCTACAGAGGCCTGGGAAACCTCCGGGTCTAACCGAGCTTCCAACTCGTGGCCTCAGGATGAGGAGATAAAGAAAAGTACTGGGTCACCAACTGCACTTCAACCCGCCTAGAATGGTAAGGGAACATGGTCTGCAGAGGATCAAAAGTGAGGGCAGCCAGAGAATGGGATTCGGCCCAAGATTCCCTTCACACGAGTAGCTGGGGTTCCGGGCTATTATTTCTTTTCCAGCTTTATTGAGAGATAAGTGACACACAACACTTGGCACGATCATATACCGCAAGATGACTACCACCAGATCACATACTGCACGATGACTACCACCAGAGCATCAGCCGACACCTCCGTTTAGTTGGGGCACTTTGGTGCTCAAGTGCCCACCCTTGGTTCTTTAGAATGAAGCATCCCCAGGGAAGGGTAACAGCCACGGTCCCCGGAAGCCATCAACACTCAGCGAAGTCCTTCCCCATTCCCCAAGCAGTGCAGTGACAAATGATTTGGTTGTCTGAGGACATGCCCTCCAGGAGGAAGCTATCTCGAGCAGAAAACCCTGGCTCCCATTATAAATTAGTAAATCGGTGTCTCCTGCAGTAAGTATCTCACACATTGAGGGAACAACCCCTGCCCAGGGAAGGTACCAGGCAGGGATACTCTCAGTGGGGACCCGGAAGGTTTCTCCTCCAGCTGCCCGTTCCTCTTTTGCTGACATTCCGAGCTCTCCCAGCAGACACCAGAGCTGTCGCTACGGAAGAGAAGACAAGAGCTCTCTTGCCTTGACATCTGGCTAGATTACCTATCTGGCTGGATCTCATAGATCACCCGGCAAAAAATGATGTGAGCAAAGCAAGGACTCACCCCCACCCTGGACAGGTCCTGCACAGAAACCAACCACAAGCCTACTCCAGGGTTGAGAAAGGTCTGGTAACCTTCTGGAGGTTATCTGACAGGAGAAAATGATAGAGCCCTCAGGGAGAAAGCTGCTTCCCATGTATGGCCCAGGGTTCACTGGCTCCACCTGCTTCAAAATGTGGCCCACCTCTCCCTTTGGGCATTCCCACCCCTCCCAACACCACTTTCCAAATGAGCCAACACAGTGAAGGCTGGGTGAGTTCTCGGCACAGTGGCCAGCATGAATTCATTAAAACATAAATCAGAATGTTGGCAAGGCCACGGAGTGCCTGGAACTCTTACACGTTGCTAGTGGGAACATAGAACTAGTACAACCACTTCAGAAAACATGATGGCAGCTTCCCATCAAGTTAAAACATTCATCTACCCTCTGACCCAGCGCTTCCACTCCCAGGCATTCGCCCTCGAATGATGAAAACAAATACCCACAGAAAGACTTCGCCGTGAGGGTGCCTGGGTGGCTCTGCTTTCGGCTCAGGTCATGATCTCAGGGTCCTGGGATCGAGCCCCGCATCAGGCGCTCTGCTCAGCAGGGAGCCTGCTTCCCTCTCTCTCTCTGCCTGCCTCTCTGCTTACTTGTGATCTCTCTGATAAATAAATAAAATCTTAAAAAAAAAAAAAGACTTCGCCGGGAGTGCTCAGGCATAATAGCCAAAATATGGAAATAATCCAAATGTCTCGGGACAGGAGAAAGGATAACAAATTGTGGTTCTGTCCGCACAATGGATCCTACTCAGCAATAAAAAGGGACTACTGACGCCCATCATAACACGATGAGATCCCAAACTACCCTGCAGAGTGAAGAAACCAGGCACAAGGAGTGAAGAAACCAGGCACAAGAATTCATATGGAACGATTCCATTTACATAACGTTCTAGACCTGACAAAACAATCTCTGTGAAAGAAACCAAACATGGGTGGCCTCTGGATAGGGACGGGGAGAGTGGGAATTGATGGGGAAGGAAGCTTTTGAGGGCGATAGAAATGTTCTGTATCAGGACAAAATGTGGGCTTTAGGATTGTGTGCAGCTGCTGAAATTGATCAAACTCTAACACTTCAGATCTGTGCATTTCACCGTAGCCAATTGTATCAATAAAGGTCAATGTTTAACCCATAAATCAGATTATGTCATGACTCTACTTGATGCGTTTCAGTGTCTCCCATTTGTTCCAGTGTCTCCCCATTTGTTCGTTCAATGAATATTAAGTAGTAATCACATGCCAGGCAGTGTTCTGGGCACCCTAGCTTTGGCAAAGAACGGATACCTAAATCCCTAATCCCAGGGAGCTTATAGTCTAAGCGTGAAGACAATTAACAAAGTCAGTACTTTAGATAGTGCATTAGAAGTAGTCTGTGCTGTGAAGGAAAATAAAGCAGAAAAGAGCAACAGGGAAGGTATTGTTGGGGAAAACGCAGCGTGTGTGTGTGTGTGTGTGTGCGCGCGCACGCGTGCACTTTTATTTTATTTTCAGCTGCTGCAAAAAAACTTTATTGTTGGGACGCCTCGGTGGCTCAGCTGGTTAAGCCACTGCCTTCGGCTCGGGTTATGATCCCAGAATCCTGGGATCGAGTCCCACATCCGGCTACTTGCTCGGCAGGGAGCCTGCTTCTCTCTCCACCTCTGCCAGCCGCTCTGCCTGCTTGTGCGTTCGTGTTTTCTCTCTCTCTCTCTGACAAATAAATAAATAAATAAATAAATAAAATCTTAAAAAAAAAAACGATTGTTTTGTAATTTTAAATAGGGTAGAAAGCAAGGCCTCACAAAACTGCTGGCAAGTGAGCAAATCGGTGGAAGAGGTTAGAAAGTGAATCAGGCAGATAGAAGGAGGAAGGGCTTTCCAAGCCAAAAAAAAGCATCTACAAAGGGCCTGGGGCAGCAGCATGCCTTGACTGTACCAGAAACAAACAGGCGGGCAACCAACTGTGTTTGCCTCCAAAATATATTCAGAATCTGACACCCTCTTCTCTTCTCTACCACCACCACCCTGATGCAGGCCGCCAAATTTCTCTTGCCTGGATTGTTCAACAGCCTCCTCGTCTCTGCTTCAGTCCTTGCCCACCCTCCTTTATCCATTCTTAATACCGTAGCCAGACTGATTCTTTGAAAACCTTAAGGCCCACATAATCTTTGTGCTTCTCTGCCCTTCCCCCACATACTTTCCTTGCTTTACCACCTTGTATTTTCTCTCTCACTCACATAATGGACTCACGCTGTTCCCCAAATTTTTGAGAACTCCTGCCTTAAGGCCTTTGGCAACTACCATTCTGAGATTTCAAACACTCTTCCTCTAGATACATGCTTAGCCAACTTCCTTCTATCTTTGCTCATATTACCTTTTTAAGGAGGCCTACCCTGATCAAAATGCTTCAAACAGCTATGTCCTCCTTCCTTGCTCTATTTATTTTAAGATTTTGTTTATTTGTCAAAGAGAGAGAGAGAGAACAAGCAGGCAGAGCGGCAGGCAGAGGCAGAGAGAGAAACAGGCTTCCCGCAGAGCAAGGAGCCCGATGCGGGACTCGATCCCAGGACCCTCGGATCATGACCGGAGCCGAAGGCAGCCGCTTAACAGACTGAACCACGCAGGTATCCCCTTGCTCTTTTATTTTTTTCCTTATAAGCACTAATCATGTTTTTACATACTATCATCAGGGTCCCAATTCATCCGGGCTCACCAGGAACTCTCCTTACTTCCACACCTGAAGTCCAGCATCCTGGGAACCGTCTTAAGTCCTGAGCAAACCAGGACGTTGGTGATCCTGAATAGAATTTACTAGTTTTACTTTCTATCTCTCCTCAAGATCTATAAAATAACTTCTGCAAGAGCCCCTGCTCAGGATCTGCGACTGCTGGGTTCACACAGAACAGTGCCTGGCACATAACAGTTGCTCAAAAAGTAGGACTTGACCACCTGTCCATCACTACCTTAATAAGCTGTTACAAGGAGTCACACAGCAAACTTGCTGAAAATAATTAGCTGTACGATATTGAGCTCTTCAAATGTAATCCCACTGGAACTTGAAACGGTGGTGTTATGGGATACGACCAAAAAAAGAAACTAGATGGACAAATTCCAATATGTGTGATTCCCATATATGGACTAACATCCATAAACCAAGCCAGGATCTTCTCAACTCACTAGGGTTCTCAAAAAATCCACATGACCCACACATTGTAGATTTCAGGTAAATGGCCTAACTCAAGAAAGAACTTTTGACACCTCTTCTCCAGCCCTCTAAGTCCTATGCGAAGCAGGAGCTTCCAGTACATGCAGCGAGGAAACAGGCCAACTCTTACCTCCTGTGTAGAGAAAGGAGCCAGACAGGCCTCCAAAGTAGATGAGAGCCAAGTGCTCCAGTTTCAGAGGAGACAAGTAGTAGAGACAAGCGGCACAGACACAGCCCAAAGTGTAGAGGAAGACTCCAAACCGGACAACATCCTGGGGCTCCAAGATTCGGTCCACCAGGGTCCTGTCATCACTCTTTTTGTGGTCAATGCCCTTGGAAAAGTCATAGTAAGTGTTGACCAGATTGCCAGCCCCGTGCACGGCCAGCACAGCCACGGCACAACCCACCAGCAGCCTGGGATCCAGGACGCCCTGGGATCTGTAGGCTAGGGCACTGCCCAGGGCCACCGGCGTGAGTGAAGCACTGAAGCTCCAGGGCCGCAGGGCCAGCACGTAGGAAGCGCACTTCTGCCTCCAGGAGCGCTGGGGAAGCCTGTCCTGCTCCGGACAGTCGTTCCCCAGCAGGTCCCTGTCCCCGGACTTGGCCGTCTCTCCCGCCTGTATGTTAATCTCCCCTGGGACCTGTGAGGCCGCCATGGAAGCTACACGTGGCCGAAGTCAAAGTTAATAGTGAACACCCGCGAAGAGCCACGGGGCGCGGGGCGGGGCGGCCAGACCTGACCTTCCTTCGGTTCCGCCCCGGGGCGGGGCAAGGCTGGGGAGGCGGCGGGCCCCGGGGATTGCACCGAGCGGACCTGTCAGCCCACGAGGCGCGGCGGCACCGCCCAGACCTCCTGTCACCCGGGCGAAGCCTGTCTCTCGACCTCACTAAGGCCGGGGCTAGAGCCCGAGGACGAGCTGCAGCCACCCGCCCCAAAGTACTGGGGCCGCCATCTTGTGCGCCCGCCTCCGGAGGCCCGCCCGGAAACAAGGGCCGACGCGCCGGCCGGGCCGGTGCGGGGGCGGGGCCTGGAGCTTGGGGGCGGGCTTGGGGGCGGGGCTGCCGGAAACCCCGCGGTCCAGCCCTTCGCTCTCCGAGGATCTGAGCCCAGCGGCTGCCTCCAGACCCGCAACATCGCTTAGTATCACAAGGACGACCCCGATTGCGTGTCGCTTTACGACTTCCCTAGAGCTTCCATTCAACAAAATAGGACTCATTCATTTTTTTTTTCGTTCAACAAGCATTTACTGAGCACTTACTATGTCGTATGCAGCAGTGAAAAAATGGGCACAAATCAGGGAGCACATTGAGGACGATGAGAAAGGTATGCTAACCTCCCACTTTTTAAATGGGAAACGAAGCTCTGAAATAGAAAATGAAGTCCAAGAAATTATTAGCTCTAGTAATAATCACAACAGCAATAATTCCCCGTTTTTATTGTGCAATTACCATTTGCCGTATACTGGCCTGCCTGTGTCTTTATCCACAGTCTAGGTTACTCACCTGCTCACCGCCCTCTTCCCACTCTACCACGTGGCCAGCTCTGTGTCTTCAGTGCCTGCCTTCTGGAAGCTTACGGTCCCTATCTGAGGTTGTTTCGGCTGGAGGGAGCCAAGGGTTACATTTTTAGGAATTTTCTGAGCTGGTCATTAAGCACAGCCATTATTAAAAATTAAATTATACAAATGTATGAGATAAATTATATTACAAACAAAGGTAACAAAACTCATTACTTCCTAATTATTTCACTCCATTTTACCATCTATGTGCTTCAGATTGTTAATGTCGGTGGAAATATGATATGCTCATCTCTTCCCAGCTTTCCCTTCAGTGACATCCATTGGTAGCTTGAAATCTGCCATAGTGGGAGTATTTATACCACACCAATCAGCAGCTGCTTGTTAATTGTTTTGCTGATCCTCTGGACTTAAGAAGTGACAGGGATAAGTTAACAATGCAGATTAAACTTAAAAGTGTGTCAGCTCTGTAGCCGTTACGTTTTTAATAGCAGCAGGACATGAAAGAAAATATCAACCAACATCCATATCAGAACTACATTGGTCAGTTGCAACCTAGAGAGGCTATGCAATATCTGCCCCCCCTCCAAAAAAGCATACTGTTAGAATCAATTTGCTTTATGGAATTTGCAATTAAAAGCATGTGCATTTTATTATTATTTATAAGTGATATGCTACACCTCCTTTACATGGTGAAAGTTATGATACACGTACGTGCACCTGGAACAGACTACATAATTATGGTGCCCAGTGTAAAATAAAAACGTGCAGCGCCTTGTTCAAAAGTCACTAAGAATTTCAAGACAGAGCAAAAGTCATTAAGAATTTCAAGAAGGAGCATCCTATGCTGCCAAACTGGACAAGAGGCAGAAGGAGATATTTCAAAATCCTGGCTCCATCACTCATCAGTTCTATGATCCAATCCTTCTCTATGTCTGTTTACTCAAGTATGAAGTGGAAACACTACAACCTGTCTCACCGAAGTGTTCAGGCTTAAGTAATAGCATTTATCGACTGTTCGTTCACATGTGTCACAGAGTGTTTTAGGTCCTTAATGTGTATTAACATTTAACCCCACAACACTGCCTATAGAGGTAAGCACATTATAATCCCCTCAGTTTTATGATAAAGAAATAGGTACAAAGAGATTAAGACCTGGTCGTATAGCTAGTAAGTGTTGGAGCAAAGCTTCAGATTCAGTTACACTCCAATTTGCTTTTAACTGCTACTTGATAATATCCACCAAAATGCCTGATATTGTAAGTGCTCAATAAATATTCTCTATTATTTAACATAAGAAAGTATTTTGTAAACTGAAA
Organism: Taxidea taxus jeffersonii; assembly: GCA_003697995.1. Taxonomy (NCBI): domain Eukaryota; kingdom Metazoa; phylum Chordata; class Mammalia; order Carnivora; family Mustelidae; genus Taxidea; species Taxidea taxus. The sequence goes on from RCUC01126022.1 coordinate 34,296, forward strand.
AGAGACCTATAAATGCATTGATTACTGTTGCTATAAAAACATCTTTGGTCATTAATTAGAAAACGGGGCCTGGGGCAACGGGGTGGCTCAGTTGGGTAAGTGTCTGCTGTCAGCTCAGGTCATGATCCCAGGGTCTTGAAATTGAGCCCAGCATTGGGCTCCCTGTGGAGCAGGGAGCCTGCTTCTCCCTCTCTCTCTGCCTGCCGCTCCCCTTACTCGTGCACCCCCCCCTCTCTCTGTCAAATAAGTAAATAAAATTTAAAAAGAAAGAAAGAAAGAAAGAAGGACACCTGGGTTGCTCAGTGGGTTAAAGCCTCTGCCTTTGGCTCAGGTCATGATCCCAGGGTCCTGGGATCGAGCCCCGCATCGGGCTCTCTGCTTGGCGGGGAGCCTGCTTCCCCCTCTCTCTCTCTGCCTGCCTCTCTGCCTGCTTGTGATCTCTGCCTGTCAAATAAATAAATAAAAAATTTTTTTAAAAAAGGAAAGAAAACAGGTTCTTACCATATCTTAGGGTGATAAAAATATTGTATATTGCCTGTGGAAATGAAAATTAGTATCTCCTTTATAGAGATCAAGTTGATGCTGTCCATCAACTACACATGCATTTATCCTGACCCTGTAATTCCATTTCTGAGTGTTTATTTGGTGTAGCTGACAGGGGGGAAAATTACATATGTACAAAGACATTCACTGCTGCATCATTAATGACAGCAAGAATTTGGAAACAACACAAGTGTCCATCAACAGAGGACTGGAAAAATAAATCATGGTACATCCATGTGATGGGAATCTATGCAGCTATAACAACAACAAAAGAATAAGCTAGCTTTCTATATATTAAGAAAGATCTCCAAAATCTACAAAAAATTTTTAAAAGTTGTTATTTATTTATTCATTTTAGAGAGAGAGAACGTGGGGGGGGGGAGTAGAGGGAGAGGGACCAGCAGACTCCATGCTGAGCACTGAGCCCTGCTGGAGGCTTGATCCCATGATGCCAAGACCCCAAGACCATGACCCGAGCACAAATCAAGAGTAGGATGCTCAACAAACTGAGCTACCCAGGTGCCCCAAGATCTACTAAAATTTTTTTAAAGGGCAAAATAGTGTAGGTAGTAATGAAAGGGGAAATAAGAATATGCATTTATACTTGCTTATATTTACATAGAGAAACTCTAGGGATACATAAGAACTAAGAAAATAGTGAAAGGCCAGGAGTGGAGCGAGACCTTTCATGATAAATATTATTTATTTTGGATTTGAACAGTGAACACATTATATATTTTTAAATGTTTGATGATTAAATATAGAGATGTTGAACACAAGTGGAAAATATGAAATTCAGAGGGACAATTATTTCAGAGAATAAGTAGTACAATGAAAAGATTCTAAACCTAAAGTAGTAACCATGAATTAAATAAAAAAAAAGAATCTGCCAAAGCTTTTTTTTTTTTTTTAAGATTTTATTTATTTATTTGACAGAGAGAGACACAGTGAGACAGGGAACATAGGCAGGGGAGTGGGAGAGGGAGAAGCAGGCTTCCTGCTGAGCAGGGAGCCCGATGTGGGGCTTGATCCCAGGACCCAGGGATCATGACTGGAGCCGAAGGCAAACACCTAAGGACTGAGCCACCCAGGTGCCCCTGCCAAGGCGTTTTGTTAGCCACAGAATATTGCCAAACCTTTTTAATACGGCACTTTAGAACTTCTGGAAACTTACATGTCTTCAACAGATACGTCTTTGTATTACACAAGTAGTTGATGGTAACATATAAAAGAAAAAGTATGCCTTCTCCGTATTGTATTATGTCTTAGTTACATATTCCCCCCTGTGAATACAGACACCTAAGGAATATGTAAATGTTTTATAAAGGCGTATATTATACTCATATTGTTGTATAACTTGTACTTTTTTAACAGATCGTGAACCCTTTTCCTTCTCAGCAAATATTAATCTACATTACCATGATTAATGGCTCCATACATTTTCTTTAATATGAATGCATCATATTTTATTTCATCAGACCCCTATTGGAAGCCATTGAGGAATTTGTTATTATAAAAACCATGGCAAAAAAAAAAAAAAAAGACGTAGTCAAATAATTCCATTTTTGCTATTGTTCGAAAGAATGTTTTTATTTTATTTATTTTTTAAGTAAGCTTTACTAGCTCTACGCCCAAGGCTTGAACTGAGCTCCAGAGATCAAGAGTCCCATGCTCCACCAACTGAGCCAGCCAGGTGTCCCTGGAAGGATGATTTTAAATGATGTTATTTGGAAATTATTTATTTGGGAGAAAATCATTTAGCTAAAACTTGGTTATGGTCTCCCGCGAAAGATCTTGCGAAACTAGATAATTTTGGAAAACTGGGAAATTCGAACTAAAAACGGCTTAAGATGCATACTGCATTTAACAAGAGAGAAATCACGGGGGCATGAGAAGCACCAGTCGGAAAGTTCTGGGTCTGCGCTCCGGTTAAAGCCGGCAGGACGCACAGCCTCTGAGTCCCCTTCCACGGTACCCACGCGGCAGGCTACAGCGCAGATGCAGAGGGGAATACTAGTAGCGATGCACCGGATGTGCGCGTGGAAGTGATTGAAATCAACCCAAGACCCATTGGTTCTCCCGCATTGACGTAAGCCCTCTTTCGCCGGCCACTGGCCGCGTGGTTTGTCTATTTGAACAGTCCCCGCCCCCCAAAGAAGCCGGGTCCCTAAGTCTCACTTCTCCTTCATTTCTATTGGTCTGCGTTCCAGTCCATCTTCTTCTTAAGCCTGCCGATTGGTCCTCTGAGCTGGGAGCCCACCCTCTCGCCCGCCCGGCTTAGAGGACAGCGGGGAAGGCGGGTGGTGGGGCCGGGGGCCTGAAGCGGCAATACCCTCGCTGGTGGCGGCAGCCGAGGCCTTAGCAGAAGCCGCGCGGTGAGTCTGGGGCCCGGCACCGACCCCCGCAAGGCGGAGGAGTGTCCAGACCCAGGCTCAGCCTGGTCCGTGGTGGGGGTTGGGGGAGCGGGAAGTCGCCCGTCTGGGACGTGGGGTCTCCTCCGTACCGGCCCCACGGGCTTGGGCGCCGTCAGAGCCCTTGACCCCCACCCGGCGAGGCAGCACCCTCCTCCTCCCGGATCCCCAGGAGACCCCCGGGCCTTTCAGACAGCCGTGCGTCCATGGGCGCCGCGAAGGCCGGCCCGTCAGCTCCGGTACTGCTGGGGCGCCTTTGGGTCTCCATGCCCCGCAGTCGTCCCTTCTTTTCAGCCACCTCCAGCCTGACCGCAGAGAGGGGCAGTGTCAGTGTGTGCCCCTCGGTCTGCCCCCCTGGGGACCTCTCAAGGACCCAGTCCCCGGAGCTGAGCTGGGTTCCATCCTTGGGTTTCATGCTCTCTGCCCTCCCCGCCCCGATCCCCAGTTTCAGCCACCCCAACTTTAACTTCTGCAAACCCTCACCAAGACTTAGGATATTTGACTTCCAATACCTTCATTGATTTGTGCTTGGAGCAGATGGGCCTGTGGGTCTCGGACCCTGTGAAGGAAGATACTGTAGTTCCGTCCTGAGAAAGAGAATTCCTCGCCAGCCTCCCTCCCCGCCATCGCAGACCAGCAGGCACACACCCCATAGTCAGTTTTCTCATCAGGGATCCTTGAGTTTCCTCTCCCCTAAAGGATGACATTTCCTTCTGCAGTCTTCTTCCTGGCATTGGAGCATTTAATAGCTTTACGAAACCAGCCTGGTGTCTTTTTTCCCCCTCTGCATCTCACAAATACTCTCAAAAATAAGAATATTGACAATTTGATTTTCTAATATAATCTGGACATCCCTAGGTTAGGTATATACGTTACTTCCATGGCAGTCTGGGCTGAGCCCTATTTTGGCCACTTTCCCCCTAGATTATAGGCTCAGGAACTAGTCGGTCTCTTAGCTCACATTCCAAGTATTTGTATTTTATGGAACCGCCCTGTCCAACACAATCACCACCAGCCGCAGGTGGCTTAGAGCGCTTGAAACGTGACTAGTCCACACTGAGATTGCCACGGGGGCAGCGGATTTTGGAGACTTAGTACAAAAAGAGAATGGAAACTGTATCAGTACTTTCTATGTTGATGACATGTTGAAATGATATTTTGGATGTATTGGGTTTAAAAAATTGGGTCTAAAAAAGTTAATTTCTCCTGTTCCTTTTTACCTTTTTTGATACGGCTACCAGGGAATGTAAAATAACACTTGTGGCTTGTATTGTATTTCTACTGGCCAGTGTTCCCATAGAATAATCGATGTCCCTCTTTAAATTGAACGCCTTGAGGAAAGGAACAGTCTTAAGCTTGTTCTATTCTCTTTTTAACTCCCCATCTCTAGTGCCTGGCACTGGGCCGTGTCAGTAGTAGTCATAGTGATAATAATAGCCAACAATTACTAAGCACTCACTGTGTGCCTGGCACTGTTCCAAGCACTTGTTAACATTTATTAACTCGTTTAACCCTCACATCAACGCTATGAGTTAGGTAATGTTATCCTGCTGCAGGTGAGGAAACTGGGACATTTTAAGTATTTTCCTCAAGAATGTAATTTTGATACGATTTTTTTTTAGGTTTTATTTATTTATTTGAGAGAGAGAGGGGGAGAGCACAAGACAGGGCAGGGGGCAGGCAGAGGGAGAGGAAGAAGCAGACTCCCCCCTGAGCAGGGAGCCTGATTCAGGGGCTCGATCCCAGGACCCCAGGATCATTACCTGAGCTGAAGGCACATGCTTCACCGACTGAGCCTCCCAGGCGCCCTGTAATTTTGGACTGGATTTGAACCCATGTAGTCTGGCTCCACAGCCCACAGTTTGACCTTGTCTACTACGCCACCTATTTTGTTTTTTGGTTTTTTTTTTAAGATCTTATTTATTTGACAGAGAGAGAGAGATCAGAAGTAGGTAGAGAGGCAAGCAGAGAGAGAGGGAGGGAAGCAGGGTCCCCGCCAAGCAGAGAGCTCAATGTGGGGCTCAATCCCAGGACCCTGAGATCATGACCTGAGCCCAAGGCAGAGACTTAACCCACTGAGCCACCCAGGCACCCTATGCCGCCTGTTTTAAATGCCAGTCACTGTTGACTAAATCAAGGCTTCCTATACGTTCCTCAGTGAGGTTTCCCAACCTTTTTAGGATCCCCTTCCTGGGAGGGGTAGAGACCTGTATTGAGGAACCGTGGCCATAAAGAAATAAATTCATCACCGTGGTTTGTTATGCAGAGCATTCAAGGAAGTTTCTCTCCAAAGAACCTCAGGTCAAGATGCTGGGAACCGGGCCCGCTGCCGCCACCACAGCCACCACCACGTCTAGTAATGTGAGCGTCCTGCAGCAGTTCGCCAGTGGCCTGAAGAGCCGGAATGAGGAGACCAGGGCCAAAGCCGCCAAGGAGCTCCAGCACTATGTGACCATGGAGCTTCGAGAGGTTGGGGCTTCCATGATTCTTCCAGGGGTGTTTGGTCCAAATGTACCAGCAGCGGTTTAGACTCCTTTTGACAGATCAGGGAGGGTTTGGAACATGAAGGTCTCTAATCCCTCCTGTCTGTAGAACGCCCAGGTTCCTTTGTAGGGGCTGGATGGTTCTATGGCACGTCCTGTGTTGTGATGGCATTCAGGAGTCAGTGTGGAGTCAGCTGTTTCTTTTCTTTTTTTTTGTTTTTCTTTTTCCCACCACATTCCAGACCTTCAGTTCCTTCCATCTGATGGCAGTGGTTGGGATGGGTTTAGAGAGTTGGTAGCCTCGGGCTTTCTAGATAGACAGCCCAAGTGACGTCAGGATGGCGTCTTGTTCGTCCTTGGAACCCCGGGATGTGGCCTGCTCAGCAAGTGTTTGTCCCATAAACAGATGCCACAGTTTACAACTGTAGAAGTGGGCAGCAGCTTTGTCCTCTTTGGGTTGAGCTGTGCCCGCCGGCCGCAGCTCATTCTCCTCCCCCACCCCACCCCCCACCCTGAAGCCGCCCCCTCCCCCACCCCTGCCCCAGCTTCAGGGAGTCAGTGGAAGCTGTTCTGAGTATGAGTACACCTTCCTTTGCAGATGAGTCAGGAGGAGTCTACTCGCTTCTATGATCAGCTGAACCATCACATTTTTGAACTGGTTTCCAGCTCAGATGCCAATGAGAGGAAAGGTGGCATCTTGGCCATAGGTAAGGATGGAGTCCCTGGTGAGAGTAACAGCTGGGAGTAAAGGGTGGCTCACCTTTGTGTGCACTGCACCTGTGTCTGCTGCGAACTGGTGCCTTGTTCTTATCTATTTAAGGAATTTTTAAGGAGCCTTGTGGCTTTCAGTCTCCTTACTCCGGTATGAATTCTAACAGCATGGCAGAGCTGGTATTTTCAGATACAGAGTCTGAGACTGTGGCACAGCTTTTCTAGGGTGAGATAGTGGCCACGCTGAGACTAGAAGCCACCTTTCCTTCTGCCACTCCACACTGCTTGTCGCAGGCTCTGGTGTCCCCCTAGAGCAGTTTGGCGTAGCAGGGCTCACGAATGGAAAGGGAGAGGTGGGGAACGGATGAAAAGCATGCCATTCTCTAATCCCAGGGACTGGTGGGATTCCTATTCATTCTCAATTTGTTCTTTTTCTTCTTGGGAAAATAAATTATCTGTATTAAAATGAGGTTATTTTGCTTTAGGTAAGTAGTTCTGGCACAAGTATCAAGTCTGTTGCTTTGAAATGAAAATTATCTGTATCCTTCCCATCTGGAAGTTGCATTCTATGCTCAAAGTAGAAGAAAGAGGTCACTTGCCAGCTTTCCTTTAGGCAGCCCGCTCTCCTGGATAGGATGCGCCCATCCTCACCTTTTTGCCTTCCTCTCTTTCCCAGCCAGCCTCATAGGAGTGGAAGGTGGGAATGCCACTCGGATCGGCAGATTCGCTAACTATCTTCGGAACCTCCTCCCCTCGAATGACCCAGTTGTCATGGAGATGGCATCCAAGGCCATTGGCCGTCTCGCCATGGCAGGTGACACTTTTACGGCTGAGTATGTGGAGTTTGAGGTGAAGCGAGCCTTGGAGTGGCTGGGCGCTGACCGCAACGAGGGCCGGAGACACGCAGCTGTGAGTACCTGAGGGGAGGGTTCCCCCACACAACGTGCTCAGGTCCCTGAAAGGCAGACAGTGAGAGAATGTTCCAGGCAAAGGCACTGTGCTTCTTAGGAGCCTTCAGTTCTGTCCTGAATCCCTTTCTCTTTTTGCCCTGAGCTCCATATCAGAAGACAAAACTTAGAGTTCTCTTTTGTTGCTGGAGAGGCAGCCCTAAGTGCGTCGCATATCTTGACCTCTAATTTTCTAGAATCAACACTGCCTCCTAAGCAGAAGGCACCCCTCTTGCCACATAGGCAAGAGAAGAAGCCACAAGCCAAAAGGTTTCCAAAGCCCCAGACAACTGCCTGTGTGATCCTGCCAGTGTCTGTCAAGGTCCCTGTGCTGTACCCTGGGAGTATGGAGGGACTAAGAGTAGGGGAGGAGCAAGGGCAGTAGGGCCTTCACCTCCCCCACTGGGAGCAGTGGCCTGCCTCCTTTCAGGCCTTTCTTGTCTTATTTATTTGTTTGTTTGTTTGTTTAAATTTATTTATTAGAGAGAGAGCACGCACGTGTATGTGAGTGCGGGGGAGGGACAGAAGGAGAGGGGGAGAAAGTCTTAAGCAGCCTCCCCACTGAGCATGAGCCTGAGGTGGGACTCAGTCTCAGGACCCTGAGATCACAACCTGAGCTGTTGACCGACTGCACCACTCAGGTGCCCCTCTTGTTTGTTTTTTAGGCATTTATTGATTGATTAGTACCTGGCCCAGACTTCCTCTTTCCCTACTGGCTATTCTGCAGTGGGGGAGTGGGAGTCTCTTTTCCTCCTCTCCTCGTGTATCTCCACTTCTTCTTCTTCTTCTTTTTTTTTTTTTTTAAAGTAGGCTCCATGCCCACTGTGGAACCCAACGTGGGGCTTGAACCCACGACTAAGAGATCAAGACCTGAACTGAGATCAAGAGTTGGACACTTACCTGACTGAGCCAACTAGGTGCCCCAACATTCCCACTGCTTTTTGAGGCTTATCCCTGAAAAAGGCTGGTTTGGAGGAGCAGCCTTTTAAGCTGTGAGATGAGGGAGAGTCTGTCCTTAAGAGAGAGGATCGGGGAGGGGGCAGCGCCTAAGTAGCTCAAGTCAGTTAAGCATCTGCCTTCAGCTCAGGTCATGATCCCAGGGTCTTTGGGTCGAGCCCCGCATTGCTTCTCCCTGTCCCTCTGCAGCTCCCCCTGCTTTTGCTCTCTCTTAAAAAAATAAAATCTTAAAAAAAGAGAGAGAGAGAATGAATCTGGGAATGAATGTGGTAGGGATCAAAGCGTCATTTGGATCCTCTCCGGTCGGCTCCCTCTTTAGGAGCCAGCCCCACAAGGGGGGATCCTGGTACTGGGTGAGGGACAGACACATGGAGCCTGGTTCAAGTCCATTTAGTCCTTCCTGACTCTAAAACTTGGAGCAACCTCTGATCTTCAGTTTCTTCCACTGTCAGATGAACATAATAGTAAGATTAAATATCAAACAGCTTTATTAGTTCATTCAATAAATGCTTATGGAATAACGCTGTGTTCCAGGGATGGTTTTAGGCTGTCAGTGGGGCAGTACACAAAGTATAAAACACATCTACATTTCAGAGCGTGTATGTTCTAACATGACAAGCATCCTGGGTTTGTAAACACCCTAGGATAACGAACACTGAGATGTTTGATCAACTTTACTTTTACTCCTAGGTCCCCAGAGATTCCTAGCTAGGAGGGTAGACAAGTTTGCTCTCTTCCTGATGCATTTATACGCTCCAGGATGACAAGAGGCCATATCATGACAGAACCAAACTGTCTGATACAGATGAGAGTCCTCTCTGTGCTTTTCTCTCCCAGGTTCTGGTTCTCCGTGAGCTGGCCATCAGCGTCCCCACCTTCTTCTTCCAGCAAGTGCAGCCCTTCTTTGACAACATTTTTGTGGCCGTGTGGGACCCCAAACAGGCTATCCGTGAGGGAGCCGTAGCTGCCCTTCGTGCCTGTTTGATTCTCACCACCCAGCGTGAGCCAAAGGAGATGCAGAAGCCTCAGTGGTACCGGGTGAGCACGTGGCCATTCCACTCCCTGCAGAGCATGTGTACGTACAGCATTGTCTGGCCCAAAGGGCTGCCATGGAGCCTTGCCACAGAGCAGGCATCACATTTGCATGGGTCTCCAGTGATTTCATACGCTCAGTACGAATCAATAGTTATTTCATTGGATTTCACTAGAGCAAAGATCTGTTAGTAGCCACACCATTATTTTACGTACCACTAAGAATGAAAATGTGATCCAGTTAAACTGTGACTCACTGTCTTCTTGTCAACAATTATAAGAGCTCTCTTTTTAGAGCTCTTAAATTATAGAAAAATGGGTATCTGAGAAGCAGCAACATACAATGATACTTAGAAAGGGCTGGTTTTCTCTCCTCCAGCGTCATAAGCCCTGTGCTCATTGCTGTTGCCAAAAACCTTAACCAAGGAGCTTATACTATAAAGAGATCCCTGAACATGGCATTGGAGACCTGGGTTCTAGGCTTGGCACAATTTGCTGTGTGAACTTGGACAAGTCATTTAATTTCCTGGAGCCTCTGTTGTTCATCTAAGTAGGGATGGTCGTGGTCTCTGCCTCATGGTATTGTGCGGGTTCAAGCTAAATTAAAGGAGAGAACTTGGTAACTTCATATCATTGATGTTGCTGGCACAAGCCCCTGAGCAGGCCTGGTCACACCGTAGAATCCCCTGTGTAGAGGGGGTAGGTCTGTGTTCTTTTTACCTTTGGACCTTGGGTAATTAACACATTCTGTATCTCTCATAGCACACATTTGAAGAAGCAGAGAAAGGGTTTGATGAGACATTGGCCAAGGAGAAGGGCATGAATCGGGATGATCGCATCCATGGAGCCTTGCTGATCCTCAACGAGCTGGTCCGCATCAGCAGCATGGAGGGAGAGGTGAGGAGCCATGTCAGAAGGGAGTCTGGTTTCCCACATGCCATTCTGTGAACAGGACAGGGGAGATCCTTGTCCTTGCGAGGATATGATGTAAGGGACACAGGCAATAAGCAAGTAAACAAGGTCATTTCAGAAAAGCACTAAGTCCTAGGAAATAATGGGATGGAGGGGAGCCGAGGGAGGGGATGACTTCCTCTCCAGGGTGGTGCTGTTTGAGCTGAGACCCACAGGACATGGAGGGGTGAGCGTTGCAAAAGGCAGGGAGATTTCGTTCCAGGTGGAGGCTTTGAGGTAGGAGAGAGTTGACAAGTTCAGGCAACAGAAAAAAGGGAAATGTGGGTGGGGCACAAGACCAAGGGAGAGAGGGGAGGGGCCAGATTCGGAGGCCTCCTGGTTCCTGGTAAGCACTGGCTTTTATTCTGACTGCAAAAATCTGGGGTGTGTATACAGGGGAGTGATGTGAGGACCTTCTTTTTAATAATCATTGGTGACTTGTGGGGCAAAGCTTGTGCAGGGGCAGGAATAAAAGCAAGAGACTAGTTAGGGGCTGTGGTTAAAAGTCCAGTATTTATGTTAGAGAAATAGCCTGGGAGAGAGCGGGGGGAGGCTGGCGAGCCATCACAAGACAGCGAAGGAGAGTGGGCTGGAAGCATGCTAGGCTCCCATGCAGGGCCACCGTGGGGGTCTCAATTGGCTCTCCGGGGAGGCCCGCCCCAGCATTGCTCCCGCATGCTTTCCTTGGCTAGAGGCAGCCAGCCCATGGCGGGTGCAGCCGTGCCACCAACATGGTTACATTTTCAGAGTCACAGCAGGGGCCCTTGGTCAATTGCACTGCTTGTAGTTGGGGGTCCGGTTCCCCTGGCTGCCTGGGAGCCTATTGAATGGTCTGGGCAGGTGATGGTGGTGACTTCCACTGGCGTTAGCACCATAGACTCATGGTGTAGCTTCCGTGTCAGTCTGCTGGATGCAGAATATATTCGGGAGCAGAGCTCCGTCCACGAGTCTTCCTATGGGGAGTGAGCTTGTGTGCAATTTTGCCCTTGGGCTTCTTGCTTTAATAGACCTGGGGGTCATTTGGTAATGTCCGTGCTGTAGGCGCGGGGCAGCACCTGCTGCTGTGTGTGTAGGACCCAGGAGTCTAGCTTGGAATTCCTGCTCCTCTCTCTACTGTGTGACTTGGGTACATTATTTTACTTCCTTTAGCCTCATTTTCCTTGCTTTTCATGGGGATCTCATCTACCTCCTTGGGCTCCTGTGAGGTCTCTAAATACAGCTGGCCCTTGAACACAGGTTTGAACTGCATGGGTCCACGTATATGTGGATTTTTTTTTCAGTAAAAACGTTGGGAAGTTTTTTGGAGGTTTGTGACATTTGGAAACAAACCCAACAGATGAATCGCATAGCCTAGAAACATTGAATAAGAAGTTAGGTATGTCACAAATGCATGAGATACATGTAGATACTAGTCTATTTCAGCCCTACCACAAAATATACACAAATCTATTATAAAAATTAGGAATTTACCTAAACTTACACACACCAGCAATGACAGACTATACACGGCGCCGTTCAGTTGAGAGAAACGTGAACAGATTTGAAGATACGATATTAAATCCCAGCTGCATAAAATTTGCGTGACACGCTGTCTTCTACAGTAGTTCTGTAGCCACTGCCTGTTGCTGTTGCCATGAGCTCGAGAGTTGCGAATGTCTGGCTAGAATGCTGTGCGAGGCTCATCTTGCGTGTGCAGGGTTCGCCCTTCCAGTAAATTGCAGGTCGCCGTGAAAGTGCCCTGTCGCACTTCTCCTGTGTTTTCTGTCATGTTTAGTGCAGTACTGTAACCTTGAATAATACTATGGAACCAGGGAGCGCCCGGGTGGCTCAGTGGGTTAAAGCCTCTGCCTTCGGCTCAGGTCATGATCCCAGGGTCCTGGGATCAAGTCCCACTTCGGGCTCTCTGCTCAGCGGGGAGCCTGCTTCCTCCTCTCTCTCTGCCTGCCTCTCTGCCTACTTGTGATCTCTGTCTGTCAAATAAATAAATAATAAAATCGTTAAAAAAAATACTGTGGAACTGGACCAAGAGCCACTAGTGAGAGAGCCAAGAAGCAAGTCATGATGTGCTAAGAAAGGTGAATGGCTTGCGAGGCACCGCTGATTAAGGTCTGCAGCTGTGGCTGCCCTCCGTTTCAAGACCACGGAATCCAGCATGAGGACCGTCGCAAAAAAGGAAAAGGAAATCTGCGAAGCTGTTGCTGCAGCTATGCCAACGGGCACAAAAATCTTGTGCTTTTTGAAAATCTCTTTTTATCTCATACTGAACATGCAGCTTTTATGTGGGTACAGGATTGCCATAAGAAAGGCACACTCCCAGACTAACACGATTCAAGAAAAAGGGAAATCATTATCTGACAACTTTAGAGCAAAAGGAAGGTGAAGGACCGAAAGCTAGAGAATCGAATACCAGCAAAAGATGGTTTGATAAGTTTGGAAAGAGGTTTGACTAAAAAAAAAAAGAAGTCCAGCTAACAGGAGAAGCCGCTTCTTCTTACTAAGAGGCAGCAGATGAGTTCCCAGAGACCATAAAGATGATCATTGAAGAGAAAGGATATGTGCCTGAATAGGCCTTTAATGCAGACGAAAGTGCCTTACTCTGGAAAAGAAAATGCTACAAAGGACATTTATTAGGAGGAGAAGCAAGCACCAGGATTCCAGGCAGGAAGTGGCAGGCTAATTCTCTCCTTGTGCGACACAGTTGAGTTTTATGATCAGGACGGACCTTATCTATAAGTTGCTAGCCCTGGAGCTTTGAAGGGAGGAGATAAACACCACAAGAATTCTGCTTTGTCTCTGTACCTTGCTGGTAAGGGACTGCCTTTTGAAACTCTTTCAATATTGGACAACATCCCTGGCCACCCAGAACCCCAGGAGTTCAACACCAGCCATCAACATCACCTACCTGCCCCCAAATACAGCGTCTCTAATTCAGCCTCCAGATCTGGGTCATGACTTTAAGGCTCATTACACGTGGTACTTCACGAAAAGGATTGTCAACACTATGGAAGAGAACCCTAATGGGAAGTCTGGAAGGATTGTACCATTGAAAATGCCATTGTTGTAGAAAAAGCCACAAATGTCATCAAGCCTGAAACAAAAGATTCCTGCTGGAGAAAACTGTGACCAGATCTTGTGCATGACTTCATAGGAGTTGCAACAGAGCCAGTCAAGGAAACCATGAAAGAGATGGAAAGAAAGCGGATATGGCCAAAAAGGGTGGGGTTTGCTGAAGGGTGATACGATCTTGGAGAATCTCAAGAGCTAATAGGCGCCACACCAGAGGAACAAGCAGAAGATGACTTGAGGGAGGTGAGTGTTTCCGAACCGGCACTGGGTGATGAGGGAGAAGGACCTAGAAGAAGCAGGGCCAGGACCCAGGAGGCATCTGATTAGTCAAGATTGCACTTGACGCCTTTTACGACACGAATCCTTCTGTGATGCAGGCACTGAAACGAAGCCGACCATGGAAGAGGGCTCACTACTGTAGAAAGACATTTGTAGAGAAACGAGAAAACCAAAAAGTCAAATTATGACATATTTCTGTAAAATTGCACGGGGTGTGCCGTGTCCCCTGCCCCCCCCCACCTCCTCCACCACTGCCACCCCTGCAGCAGCAAGCTGGTGCCTCATCTGCCTCAGTCTACTCACCGTGAGACCCCCCCCAAGAACACGGACCCTTCCCGCAGGCCACTGCCCACTAGCAAATAGGGAAGAGTCATCGTGCCCTGCAGTTAACAAACTTCGCTACTGTGTGTTTGTGAGTCTCCATGTGAAAATTTGTTGACTGTACAACAAGGCTGTACGAGGTGTTTTTGTGTCACTGTCGTTGCCTAAGACTCGATCGTGTAGAACCTCGTGTGCAAAGCTCGTGCGGAAGTGGACAGCCTGTCCCTGTGTGGGCTAAGGTGAGTGACGTTTACCGTACAGTGAAAGTTAGTAATGTGTTGGTTTTCTTAGTGTTTTGTAACTTTGCTTTCGAAGAACTTCGTGGCCCTACAGTATGCCTCTCTCCTAATTGGAGAAACTGTATACCCGCCTGTCATTGCAGGTATGTGGGTTTTTTAAAAAAAATGTATTGGGCGCCTGGGTGGCTCAGTTGGTTAAGCAACTGCCTTCGGCTCAGGTCACGATCCCGGAGTCCTGGGATCGAGTCCCACATTGGGCTCCCAGCTCCATGGGGAGTCTGCTTTTCCCTCTGACCTCCCCTCTCATGCTGTCTCACTCTGTCTCTCTCTCTCAAATAAATAAATAAAATCTTTAAAAAAAATAAAAAATAAAAAATAAAATAAAATAAATGTATAAATCGATGTTTCCAATACTATATTATGAATATGACTATAATACTGTATGCCATAAAAATTTAATAACGACTCATTCATTAGAGTATAGGCTAGGCTACCATGAAGCAGTCGTCTCGATGTCACTAAGCTGCCATAAAAACAGTCTTATCGTTGCTTCTTTGTTATCGGTGCCTGAATCATTATCAATAAATACGAATTTCTTTTTCACCTTATCTTTCCATTTTTGCTGTGTGGTGTTAGGAATGCATTTAACATCTACATTGTTTTTGCTCCAGATAAGCCAGTATTCACGTAGGTACTGACAGCCGATTCATCTTGTCAATAGGTGACATACACTTTGGTTATCGATAAATACGGTATGGTATCGTAAATGTACTTTCTCTTCCTTATGGTTCTCTTAATAACATTTCCTTTTCCCTAGGTTGCTTTCTTGTAAGAATACAACATATAATGCACATACACAATGTGTGCTAATCACTTGTTTATTGTCGGTGAGACTTCTGGTCAACAGTAGGCTGTTAGTAGTTAAGTTTTAAGGAAGTCAGAAGTTACACGTGGGGGGGCCTGGGTGGCTCAGTCTGTTAAGTGGCTGCCTTCGGCTCAGGTCATGATCCTAGCATCGTGGGATCGAGCCCCTCATTGGGCTCCCTGCTCAGCAGAGAGCCTCCTTCTCCCCCTCCTTTTTCCTCTCCCTCTGCCTCTGCCTACTGCTCTGTCTACCTGTGCTCTCCCATCTCTCTGTCAAATAAATAAATACAGTCTTTAAAAAAGAAGTAATGCATGGATTTTCTTTCATTTTTATTTACTTAGTTATTTTTTTTTTTTAAGATTTTATTTATTTATTTGTCAGACAGAGAGAGAGCACAGGAGCAAGCACAGGCAGACAGAGTGGCAGGCAGAGGCAGAGGGAGAAGCAGGCTCATTGCTGAGCAAGGAGCCCGATGCGGGACTCGATCCCAGGACGCTGGGATCATGACCTGAGCCGAAGGCAGCCGCTCAACCAACTGAGCCACCCAGGCGTCCCTATTTACTTAGTTATTTTTAAAGATTTTATTTATTTGAGAGAGAGAGTGAGCACAAGCAGGGGGGAGGGGCAGAGAGGGAGAGAGAAGCAGACTCCCCTCTGACCAGGGAGCCTGATGTGGGGCTCGATCCCAGGACCCTGAGATCATGATCTGAGTCGAAGGCAGCCGCTTAACCGACTGACACCCAGGTGCCCCTACACATGGATTTTCGACTGTGTGGGGTGTCTGTGCCCCTAACCTCCACCTTGGTCAAGGCTTGACTGTACGTGAAGTGCCTGGCGCAACGCCTGATACAGTGGGCATTCTGTAAATGGTCGCCCTCAGAGAATTCCCCACCCAGGTATAACCTGGGCTTTCCACCGTAGCCTTCCCTGCTGTGGGATCTCTGTTTTCTCCCAGGAAAACAGAATGTCACCTAAATAGATTGAAATGAAATAGAACTTTGTAAATTTTGTCAATTCTAAAGAACTATTCCAGATGTAAGGTTATAATTTTATAACTTGTTAATTCATTCAACAGATCTTCATTGAGCACCTGCCGTGGGTCATCTGCACCAAGTCCTAAGAGCCAGAATAATGCAGCAGTGAATAAAACATTCTATTCTACCGGGGGAGACAATACACAAATAAGTAAAAAGATACACAGCTGACCCTTGAATGACGCAGGGGTCTGGGCGTCAGTCGCCCCACGCAGTCGCAAATCCAAATACAACTTTTGATTCCCCCAACGTAACTACTAATAGCCTCCTGTTGGCCAAGTACCTTACCGATAACATAAACAGTCAACACATTTCATGTGTTGTGTGTATAACATACTGTATTTTTACAACAAAGTAAGCTAGAGAAAATAAAGTATTGGTAAAGTCATAGGAAAGAGAAAGTACTGGGTTTATGGGAAAACATCCACAGTAAGTGGTCTGGTGCAGTTCACGCTCCTGCTGTTCAGTGCTCAGCTGTAGGGTATCGTATGGTGTTGAATGTTTTGGAGAAAAGTAGGGCAGGGAAAGAGACCAGGAGGTGCTAGCATGGATCAAGGATTGCATTTTAGAATGTAACATTTGGGCACGGTTGTGAAGGAGGTAAGAAAGAGCCATACAAATAGAGACCTAGGCAGAGCGTTCCAGACAGCTGGTTCTGTGGGCACGAAGGCCTCGGGGTGGGAGCAGGCTGCCTTTGGAGGGGAACGAGATGGCCATTGGGACTGAGCTGTGTGACAGGAGAGAGGAGGCGGGAGATGGGGTCAGAGGAATGCTGGGGTAAGGAGAGGGGTACATTGTGTGGGGTCTCGGGAGCCGCCGTATAGACCGCGTGTGTGAAGTGGGAAGCTGTTAGTGGGTTTTGAGCAGTGCGGTGACACTACACTTACGTTTCAGAAGGATCGCTGTGGCCGCCATGTTGAGTGGATTATCGGCAGGGCCTGGGCTGATTGATGTCTGGAGCCCAGTTAGGAAGGAACTGCAGCAGCCTTAGCAGAGGGCTTTTGCAGCTTGAATCCTAGGGGGACCTATGCAGGCACAAGGAGTAGCTGGCTTCTGAATTTGGGACTTGGGGCTCAGTGGGAAGGAGAGCAGTCAAGGTTTTGGGCCTGAGTGATTGGGAAGATAGGTGGTATTTGCTGAGACAGGAGGACTAAGGTAGGAGCAGGTTTGGGGTAGAAGGTCAGGAGTTTGCTTATGAATATACTAAGTTTGAGACACCCATTGGGTAGAGCACTGAGTCTTTCTTGGGGAGATCTGGGTGGAGATGTGGATTTGGGAGTCATCAGCACATAGCCATGGTGTCAAGTCCCGAGACCAGGTGACTAGTTCCCCAGCAGAGCACTAGTGTCGTTGGCGAAGAGGTGGGGCCTGGTACCCAAGGTCAGGAGATGAACAACACAGGGGAGACCAAGGGGGAGCTGGTGTGGGGAAGAGAGGAGATCCAAGGAGCCAGGAAAGCTCAGGATCCAAGAAGCCAAGGAAGAAAGAGTTTTCAAAGAGGAGGAAATATTAAGTTGGATCAAATGCTGCAGATAAGTCAGATAAGATGAAGACTGAGAATTGACCATCCCATGGAGCAGCATCAGAGTCCTGGGTGAGCTTGATAAGAATAGTGCAGGACATTTCTGAAAAGTGAGAATGCCTATGTCGAGAGCAGTAAGGAAGTTGAGAAACGAATTGTTCTATGTCCTCAGTTTGGACTGTCACTAAGCAGCCCTTTGACTAGTACGTAGATGTGAATTCTCAGTAAGCCCGGTTAGTCCCCACCTGCCACGGAATTCCTCAGCTCCCGAGAAAATTACTTGCCCAAGTTGTTTCTGCCTGGGTTTCTGATGAGGAGAGGAGACTGTCCTCTCTGCCAGGACCTGGGCGTGGGGTTGCCCGTCACCCTCGCCAGAGGCTTCCCGGCCACAACCTTGGGTCTGGAGTCATGGCCATTTGCAACTCACTTTCCCAAACCAAGGGAGGGGTCCTTGGCAGCCAGCCCCCTGCTGCTCCTTCATCGTTCAGTAGATGGTGCCCTTCTGCCTGAATTAGAACAGAGCCCCCTGCGAGGTTCTGGGCAAATCCAGAACGATGAGAAGTGGGTACCCCCCACTTTGAAAATAGTTTCCCTGCAGGGTGGGGCAGACAAGTCCCTCTGCAGACCCCACAGCGGCTAGGCAAATGGCACCTGTGAGTAAAGCGGATCCCCTCCCCCTATCACACAGCGCCTGAGAGAAGAAATGGAAGAAATCACACAGCAGCAGCTGGTGCATGACAAGTACTGCAAGGACCTCATGGGCTTCGGCACGAAACCGCGCCACATCACCCCCTTTACCAGTTTCCAGGCCGTCCAGCCCCCACAGTCCAATGCCTTGGTGGGACTGCTGGGGTACAGCTCTCACCAAGGCCTCATGGGGTTCGGGGCTTCCCCCAGCCCAGCGAAATCTACCCTGGTGGAGAGTCGGTGTTGCAGAGACCTGATGGAGGAGAAATTTGACCAGGTGAGTGGCGAGAGGTCCGCCCTCCCTCCCCCTGACCCCGCCCACGCTCCTCGCTCCTGCTCCCTCACCAACCCTCGCCCTCCTCCCTCAGGTGTGCCAGTGGGTGCTGAAATGCAGGAATAGCAAGAACTCGCTGGTCCAGATGACAATCCTTAACTTGTTGCCCCGCCTGGCCGCGTTTCGACCTTCTGCCTTCACAGGTGAGTTGTCCACGGACATGTGTCGTTCCCTGTTGGAGGGAAATGGAACAGAAGTCATTCCCAATAGTCACGTCTGCCTCTCGTTTGAAGCCAGTTGCGGGGCTCGTCTCTGGTGTCTTCGCCTCCTGTCTGATTTCAGCCGCGCCTCGTTCAGGGTTGCTGCAGCTATCATGGAGAACCAGGGTGCCGGCAGGGAGGCCGTTCTGGAGCCAAGCAGCTTTGTGTGTATAGAAGACAAGTTCATGACCGGCTTAGGAGAGAGCAAAGGAAGGGGAGTTTGGGTTTCAGATATTCTGCAGTAGCTTCTCTGTGGGGCAGGGAGGATGCGGTGACCAGCCTGCTTTGGCCCCTGGTCACCGCTCACAGGGAAGAGGGCCTGGGAGCTTTCAGAGGCAGGTTTCAGAGACGACAGACTGTGGGCTCCCATCTTCCTGCCCTGGTTGCTCTGGGCAGTGAGATTCCCTGGCTTCTGGAGCTGTCCCAGCTCAGGTGCTGGCTTCTCCCCACGGCCTTCCTGGGTGACTCCAGCTGGGCGTACTCACTTTCCCCGTCCTTTAGTGCCCCCAGGTGTGGGAAGGCTTTGGCATCTGACATGGGACGAATCCCACTTCTGTCCTCAAATGTGAGGTTTCAGCCAGGTTCTTTGACCCTCCTGGGCCTCCACTTCCTGACTTGTCAGAAGGGAAATCAGTCCTTGCCTTGCAAGATGAGCTTTGTGAATGCCTGAACACCTCGTTCGAGGGCCAGAATAAGCCCCAGTAGATGGAAGTCATTATTCTGCTTTTACTGCCCCCCCCCACTTCAAATCCATTTTAGAAGGAAGGTCAAGGTTAAAAATGGTAGTAATACTCTAGTTGCCTGTTTATACTTTATAGCCTTCTCTTACCTCCCTGCTCACTGAGTGGAGAGACCCCATCTTGAACATCTCTTCCCACCTCACTACGGTGCACGTCGCCTGTGCTTAAGAAGCATTCAGGAGCACTTGAGAGCCAGGAGGGGAAGTGGAAGGTCAGCCCGAGCCTCCTGCCTTTCCCTCCTAGCACACAGACTCATTTCTCACCCCCTAGTCCAAACAAAATGGGGAAAATACATGGCTGGCGTTACACGTGCTGTGCATGAGATGAGAATGTGTTGAGTAAGGGTGAGACCATTAGCCACATAACATCAATGAACCAAAGAGAAAGGATAACCATGAAAATCATATTTTTTCAGTTTTCCTTTCTTCCTACCTGGTACCCAGGAGCTGTTCTTCTTTTTAAAGACCAGACGTGCCCCTGTGCAGTAGGGCTTTAAATAACCGTGGTTTGAAAGTCTGTGGTTCAGAAGAAAGTCATAACTAGGCCACATTTGATCAAAGTCTGGCACGCTGTAGAAGCAGTTACCCAAGTAAGGTCAAAGGACCGCCTAGGAGCAGGATACCAAGGCTCAGAGGGCCCCTAGATGTATTCTTTTGATGTGGGTTTTTGTTGTTTTATTAAATATTATACTAAAATGTATCATTGAAATGCAGCCTGGGCAGCCCCCGTACATGTGGCCTCACGGGGAAGGTGCCCCTTTTGTAAAGCTTGCAGCTTGGAAGTCTTTGCTTGAACTTCCCGATGATGTCAGTTTTGGCCATATCAAAAACACGCTAAGATTGGGCTGGAACCTCGAACAATTCCAGTCTCTTAGGGTGCTGAATTGGGCCAAGGATGTTACCCTCAGCTCCTTTCCTGCTGAAAAGCTGTGCCCGTGCAGAAATCCCATTTTCCTCATGGATGTGCTCTGATTTTAAGGTTATATCACTTTGCTCTTCTGTTTTTAAGCCCTAGAGTGCTTTGACTCTGAGAGCCATGAGAGAAGACCTTTCTCTTTAGAGTAAAGGCAAGGGGGCATCTAAATGAGCTTCTCCTAAATGAGAAGCTGACTCCGCTGCCTCCTAAATGAGCTTCTGGGGGTCCTCAGCACCCCTCACTTTCTAGCGGATGTGTGGTCTTGCCTCCTTGCTCTGTATTTTTTGCTGGTGCATGGACTTGAAGCCAGCAAGATGGAAGCGAAGAAACAGAAGAGGCAAAATCAGGAAATTCCAACTTTCAGAGGAGTAATAACACTTTCGCTTAAATTGCCCAAGAATCGCTTACCCATGCACATTGGCTGATGGAAACTTAATGAAAATACACTTGTGGTTTCCCAAATTACAGACTAAATCTTGTTCTATTAAATATAACTATAACAAAAATCTCTGGGTAATAGCAAAGTGATTTCTAGGCCTAAGCTGAATAGAGTGGCCTGTTTATTACAACATATTCAATATTACTTTAAATTTCAATGTAATATAAAATAGTTTAGGTGATCATCTCTTTGTTTTTAAGCAAGATTTAACATATATTTCTCAAACAAGAGCATGTAGTCTTTCCCTCAAAATGTAGCACTAATGGAGATAATTATGCAATGTTATTGTTTTTGGAGACCCTTTAAGATTTTGTTTTTTTGTTTTTAATTAAAGTGGGAAAAAAATCTTACATTTCTAATATTTCCAAAAGATGTATCTGGGGAGTGATTATCAAGCTTAAGACTTTGGTTAATACAGCCTCTAAAATTCTTTACCTTTTTTCAACAGGCTCTCTTAATTTATTCCCTTTTTTTTAAAAGATTTTTTAAATTTATTTATAAATAAATATAAAGAGAGATAGAGGGTACAAGTAGGCAGAGCGGCAGGCAGAGGGAGAAGCAGGCTCCCCGATGAGCAGGGAGCCCGATGTGGGGCTTGATCCCAGGACCCTGGGATGGTAACCTGAGCAAAAGGCAGCTGCTTAACTGACTGAGCCACCCAGGCACCCCTCCTTTTTTTTTTTTTTTTTTTTTT
>ML100629.1:450-25217 GCA_003697995.1 Taxidea taxus jeffersonii
TTCAAAAAAAAAGGTACAAACTCCCAGTTATAAGACGAGTAATTTCTGAGGATACAATGTACAGCTGGGTGATTGTAGTTAATAATGCCGTATTATACTTGAAACACTTGCATACTTCAGCAATGTAAAGAGAGTAGGTCCTAAATGTTCTCACCACAGAAAAGAAATGATAATTATGTGATGTGCTAGAAGTGTTAGCTAACCTAAGGTGGGAATCAGTTTGCAACACAGAAGTGTATCAAATCAGCATGTTTTACACCCCAAACTTGCACAATGTTCTGTGTTAGTCATATCTCAATAAAGCTGGGGGGGGATTAAAAAAATAAGAAGCGAAGTGCAGGTCTTTCAGCCTGGGATTCTCCAGAAGGTTATAAATTATTTAACATCTTTTTCCTAAATGTCAGATTCCTGAGACAGAAGAGGTACATATGCCTTCAGATACTTTTCCTAGTACGTGTGCTACAAAGAGTGAGCAAATTATGACGCTTTCTTTCCAGTTTCCACTTAGGAGAGCAGATTAGTGACTGGTGCTAGAGGAACCATCCACATTTGCCTTTGAGGGGCTGGGCTTGGATGCAAGGACAGATTCTATTAGGAAAAATCCCAAAGTCCTTGATCCAAGGTCACCTGTGTCCCCTAGTTCTTGATACACTAAAACATCTTGCCAGCACTCTCACAGCAGCAGCACCTTTAATTATGAACTACTGCTAAATAGCATTTCCTATAAACAATATTATGTCCTAGAACATGAGTCCTAATATGTATATGGATGTAGCACCAAATGAATCCCTTAAGGAGCTTACTACGGAAGAGAAGAGAAGAGGAGTCTGACTCAAACTGCACAGAGCAGTTCGTTCTACTGTGGCTCAGACACCCTGAGATTTGAGTGTTAGTCATTTCACTGATGACTCTTTTGAGCACACCAGTGTGCTGTGTGCACTGAGCCAGGTGCTGGGGAGGCAGTAATGAGCAAGACAAGGATAGTTCCTAGCCACTTGGAGCCACTCATCGTCTGTAAGAAAGCAATTAGAACAAATCGTGGTAAGTGCTCCACTAGGAAAGATGCAGGCTGTACCTGGCAGGAACCCTGAATCTAGTTTAGAAGGGCCAGAGAAGGCTTCTTGGAAGAAGCAACAGTCTAGGGGCGCCTGGGTGGCTCAGTGGGTTAAAGCCTCTGCCTTTGGCTCAGGTCATGATCTCAGGGTCCTGGGATCAAGCCCCGCATCAGGCTCTCTGCTCAGTAGGAAGCATGCTTCCTCCTCTTTCTCTACCTGCTTCTCTGCCTCCTTGTGATCGCTCGCTCTCACTCTCTCTCTCTCTCTCTCTCTCTCTCTGCCAAATAAATAAATAAATAAAATCTTTAAAAAAAAAAAAAAAAGGCAACAGTCTGAACTAGCAAGCCCGGCGAAGAGAAGGAGGGCGCCAGACCAGAAGTGTCTGCAGCGGCCACAGAGAGTGGGCGTGGTGCTTCCTAATACCTGAGGTCTGGGAAGTGGTCGTGGTGCTTCCTAACATGTGAGGTCCTGAATGCCTGGAAGGTACAGGATAACATATGGAATGCCAAAAGGAGCAGCCAGAGGTCGAGCCAGGATGGGCCAGGTGAACCACAGACTTCAGCCGAAGGCAATGAGAAGCCCTTGCAAAGATTTAGGCAGAGCTCACATGCTCACTCTTATGGTTCAAAGGGTGGAAATCAAGTCACAGAGAAGCAAGACGAGAGGCAGGAGGACCAGGGTGGGAGCTTCATGGAATAGCCCAGGCAAGAGGTGATGCACTATAGAGAAGTACCATGGCAGGAACGTGCAGAAGGGCTCGCTTGGAGGAGGTTTCACAAGACTTGGTGAAAGAGTGTCATTCTTCTGCTCCACTTTGAGCCACAGGAAGAATGATCGTGCCCATAACAGGGAAAGGGAACATCAGTGGAGTAGCAATCTGGAGACATGGAAGGAGGCTGGAGAAAGAAGGACATGAACTCCTTTCAGTAGGGTGACCCTATCATTTATTGTCCAGATGGACATACATTTGACAATAGAAGGAGGCACAGTTTGTGCTATCGGGACAACAACATTAACTGAGACGGTGCCTGGCAAACCAGGTTTTTGGTCATTCTAGTCTGGGGATGTATTACGGTTGTTGGTCCCGATAATAGATGCAAGGGCAGATGTCAAGTAGGCAGCAGATAGACATGTCTGACCTTGAGGTGAAATTCTTTTTTTTTTTTTAATTTATTTATTTGTCAGAGAGAGAGGGATAGAAAGCGAAGGAGCATAGGGAGACAGAGTGGCAGGCAGAGGCAGAGGGAGAAGCAGACTCCCTGCCGAGCAAGGAGCCCAGTGTGGGACTCGATCCCAGGATGCCGGGATCATGACCTGAGCTGAAGGCAGCCACTTAACCAACTGAGCCACCCAGGCGTCCCTTGAGGTGAAATTCTTGACCAAAGAGTTTTCCAGCAGGAGGACAATTTAGGAAGGTGGGTTTTTCCCCAATTGCTTTATGATATGTAATTAAGACACGTAATATGACTGTTGTCACTGTGCATGCCCAAATAAACTGGCAGGTAGGGATTAGTGCGCTATCCTCCCCTTACAGTGTATCTCCTATCAGAGGGGCCCGGGAGAACCGTCTCCAGCTTGAAGTTAGAGTCAGGATTAATGTGATCAAGGCACCTTCCCTAAGGTCAGACTTTGAATGGAGGTCAGTTAGAGCAAGGATGGATGAACACACATATATCCCCAATCATGGGTGGGAGGCGGGGGTGGGGGGGAAGGGGCAAAAAAAGCTTAAAAGAAATAGTCTACTGACTTCAGATTAGTGGCATCACTTTATATCTGGATGACAGCATGTTGTTGCTGTGGTTGTTATCATCATTAGCAATTATCATTATTATTATGACAGATACCACGCTGATGCGAAGCATTAGTCTTTGTCAACGTGAGCATAAATGAATGCATATATTAAAGTTCTTTCCACTTTCAGTTCATTCACATTTTGAAGACTCAACATGAAATAACGTGAAGATATTTATTGCTGTCACCTACTAGCTGATTCTATCGTTTGAAGAGGAAGCAGTTCTAGAGAATGCACACGCAGTGAAGGATCTGGCTGGCAAGCCTGCCGACTTAGAACATCCCACAAACAAGCTTTAGATTATTATTTGATAATTTGTTACCCTGAGTGCAGTAATTATTTCTCTAATGCTGACAGAATTGCAGCGCATTAAAATTCAAGAGCGGCTGGTGTAGAGACTCAGGCTTCTCCCAGGGTCTGAGCCACCATGAACTCTACCGTTCGCTGCATAGGCTGTCTTACTTGGAAAGTGGTCGCTAACACTTTGTCAGTAACTGATCTTCATGACAATCTAGAAAGGCTCTGTTGGAAATTCAATTATTTTTTTGGCATGACTGCTGTTGACAAGAGAGCCAGCAGCTGCTGAGAAAGCAGCAGTCTCAAAACAGAAAGGGCAACAAACCCTCAAATGGCCCTCCCCAGTAGAATGGATAAGTAAATGGATTTATTGATGGAGGGGAATACGATACAGCAAGGGAAACTTCAAAACCACAGCCACCCACGTCAACATGAAAGCCTGAAAATGCACCATGTTGAGTAAAAGAAGGAAACCATGAAAGAATACATAGAGTATTATTCTAGGATCAAAATGGACTCAGAATAATGTTGAGATGTGTCCTTAGCTGACAACTCCAGAAATGAAAGGAAGGAAGTGATCATCATCCAAGTCAGAACAGTGTTATTCCCAGGGGAAGGACTTGGCGTGGGACTGGGGAGAGATACGTGGGCTTTCCAGGATGCTGTCAATGTCCTATTTCTTGACCTAGCTGGTGGATACATGGTGTTCACTTTATAATTGTTAGACTGTGCTTTTGTATTTTATGTGCTTTTCTGAATGTGTGCTCTCCTTCACACACACACACACAAAATCCACATTTTTTAAGCTAAAGAAACTTTTGAATAGTAAATATGGGAGGCCCTAAATCTGTACATTTAAAAATTCTAATTATATTCATTTATGCAATGGGAACAGGAATTCTTCCAGTTCTGCCTTTTCCTCCCTCTATTCAGAGCTCTTCCCCAAGTCAAGCCTTTCCACTCACCTCTGGCCCCTGCCCCCCATGCACAGGGCCTCACACCCCAGACCCTCCCTCTTGGTTTCTGAAACAAAGAGATGTTACCTTTTGGCAGGCTGCAAGTGTGGTGATGGCAGGAAAGCTGCCATGTTGCCTTATAAGAGTACTGGGGAAGACACTCAGTGGTCATGGCCTCCCGCCAAGCTTACAGTATTAGTAGTGTCCCCTTCTCTCTGAGGAATGACGTATTTATGTGTGGAACTACCTCGCTCATTCATGATGGAGAGCCCAAACCCCTCCCCGGAGCTGATCACCACGTTCTGTAAAGGCCAGCACCCCCTTTCCTTTTTTTTTTTTTTTAAGATTTTATTTATTTATTTGTTAGAGAGAGAGAGAGAGCACAGGCAGACAGAGTGGCAGGCAGAGGCAGAGGGAGAAGCAGGCTCCCTGCCGAGCAAGGAGCCCGATGTGGGACTCGATCCCAGGACTCTGGGATCATGACCTGAGCCGAAGGCAGCCGCTTAACCAACTGAGCCACCCAGGCGTCCCCAGCACCCCCTTTCCAATGAGAGGAATTAGCCCCATGGTATACTTCCTGTTACCTGTTCTGGGACTTCTGTAACAGTCTTGCCCCTCGTTGAGGATGCGATGGAGATCCCTGCCTAAAAGAACAACTTGAAGAACTAGGCCCCATGTAGGAACATCTGTATTCTTGAGTCTTCCTGGGAAAACCTTTTTTATGGCGAAAACCTTTGTTAGTAGAAAACCTTCGTTAGTTAGCTTTTCCCCAACTAGGCCCACCATGGGCAACAGGAACCAGCCCCATGGGTAAGAATTGTGTCCTCCGTTCTCATACCTGTTACAGCCCTAGTTTCCTTTCAGCCTCGCAGGATTCAGTCCCGCTCCCCAGGATTTCAGGGTCTGCATGAAGGTTCAGGGCTGTGTGAATCCCTACACTGTCTCCTGAGGTTGCTTCATAAAAGGACACGTTCGCCAAAGATAAGCAGATGGTCTATACAAAGCATAAACGTGAGCTCTAGCTTGAGCCTCTTCTGTTTCCTTGGATTTGAAATCACCACCTTTGATCTTAATTTTAGTCCTCTGTGGTAACCATGGTTTCAGAATCCTTCTTTCAATCACTATGAGCTGTTCCATAAAAGGGATGTTGGGTTTAATCTCTTAAGCCCGCTCTGAAATTTCTGCACGGGTCTGGGTGGCAACGCGCCTACAAAATGGACTTCAGACGCTGCTTGTCAAAGGCGGACAGAGGCTGTCAGAGCTGAGCTGATGACTCTCAGGACACTCAACGTGGCGGAAGGCTCAGGCCTCAACAGTCTTTGCCCTGCATGGGAACATCGCTTCTTGCTCCAGTTACCACCTCTCCCTGGAGCCTCCCAGACTCAGGCTGTTTTAACACCACGACATTTTTAAAAGAGAAGGCACTTTCCAGGGCGCCTGGGTGCCTCAGCCAGTCAGGTGTCTGTCTCTTGGTTTCAGCTCAGGTCATGATCTCAGGGTTGTGGGGTTAAGGCCTACGCAAGGCTTGGCACTGAACACAGACTCTGCTTGACTTTCTCTCCCTCCGACCCCTCCCCCGCCCGTGCTCTTTCTCTCTTCCTCTCTAATAAATAAATTTTTTTTTTTTAATGAAAGAAAAGAAAATGTTCTTTCCAAGCCCACCTTACTAACTCTCTGTCATCTGACCTTCCAGAGTCCTCTGCCTGGGCCAAGCACATGCTTCTGGCAATGACTACTTTAACTTCCAAACGATTACCTCCCCAGTCATTCTGTAGGTCCCCTACACCTGCTTTTCCTGACTCATCCAATTTCCACCCAGACTCTGGCCTGCCCGGAACCTTCCACACCCTGGCCACCCCGAACCCAGGAGGGCTTCTCCGGCTCTGAAGGGAAGGGCTCCATCCTGCCTCCCTACACACCTCACATAGCATTGTTTTGCATTGCTGTTTGTCTCTGTCCACGCATGGCTGGATTGCCCGTCTTTCTTATAATGTCCCTGAGGCTAGAACCATGTCCAGTAATTTGTGTGCCCAGCTGATACTTTGCCGCGCCGCCGGTTCAGTATTGATGGGCTGGGTAAAGGCTCTGATTTTTTTAGCCTGACTTCGTAACCTTCACATGCCTCCTCTTCCTGCTCACCTGATTTACTATCTCTAACCTTTGTCTTGACCCAGCCGAACCCCAAATTGGGAACACGTCTTCCTTATTCCCTGGGAAGTCTTCTCATTAAATGCCACCCTTTTTTTGTTTTCTCAACAACCTGCTTTCCAACACAATCTCTGAAATCCATCCTTTTCCCAGTCTCCTGACATACTTATATGCTTGCGTTTAGATCAATAGTATATTCTTTGCTCTTATACCTCTCTCCCCTTTAGACTGGGGCCAACACCGAGGACCAAGAGTATGCCTGCACTTTATTACACAACCCCCAGGGCTCACATCCCAGAATTCCGAAGCCTTCCCTGATGGGCCAAGTGGCAGTTTTTAGGTTTGGAAGCTTCCTCCCCCGACAGCAGCGTTTTGCTCATCCTTATCCCATTTGAGGCCCCTCAGACACGCCACCAGTCCCTCCAGCTCCGAAAGGCCCCTCCCTCGCGCTACATCACCAACTGTCCTGTGAAATCCCCCATTGTTGACTTCTCATAAAGCCTATAAGTGAAACACTATTCCAGCTCCAAGCACTTAGACCCATGCTGACTCTTTAAATTGAAGTTAATCAGCATGAAACACAATTCATTTCCTCAGTGGTACTGGCTAAAGTTCAGAGGATGAGTAGCAGCCATTGTATTAGACTGCGCAGGCCGAGAACATTTCCAGCGTCACAGAAAGTTCTGTCGGACGGTGCTCACTTAGAGCAAGAAGAAGTGAGGAGAAAATAGGAGAAGAGAGGGTTTGTTTAACCGGGGGTGGGGGGGGTCATCTGGCTCATTTCACAGTTCCTAGGGAGGAGTGTGTCTACACTCCCTGAGTAGTACGGTGGTTCATTCTTCTGTTCGGCTTTATTTTCTGTCGATTTCAAGGCAAGTCTTCTTGCCATCCCCTGGGCAGTCTTACCAAATCAGTCCTCATCGACTGGGCCAGGAAGTTCTCCCAAAAGTCTTGCCTTGTTTGTGGAGTACCTTGCCTCCTGCCCAGCTGACCTGGGCAGCCCCATATAATTGCATCTTCAAATATTCTCGTGACTTTTTTTTTAATGCCAGGCATTGCAGTTTCAGTTTTATACTTTACTCTGCTGAGATTCTTTTGTACTTGACCCTGGGGTGAACACAGCACTGTGGACTCCAGTTTATAAGTAAAATAATCAATAACCTGAATTTCAGATGTTCAAAAGAACTCAGAAGGGGGAAACTGGAGCCAAGCCAGAAAAACAGAAGGCATTTCACCTTTCCTAAAATGTGGTTATTTGCATGGGTTGGGTTTGGGAATCTGTTATCTTAATAAATCTTTCCTTCACTCTCATTCTCTCTCTCCCTCGCTAAAAAGGGGTGGGGGAGGACTTCCTACGCAAACTCAAGATCTTTGAGATTTCATCTAAGTGCTCATTTTTAGGCTTCTTCCCCTTTTTTAATCTGGTAATGCCATCACCAGCTGTGAGATTCTCTTTTCCCATCATACGGCTGCTATGTAGAAGAAACTGCCTGTACATTTCACAGCTATGTAGGAGTTTATGAGAAAATAGATCATGGCCCCCTGTGAGTATTCACAACGTTTATTTTATGTGCCTTTAAGCATTAGGCAAAGCCCAAACCATTCCCAGCATTACTAACTGGATTTAATATCAGCTTAATTTGATCCCTGTAAATGCAACTGAAAATTTTTCATCTTGATCCTGCTAAGAGAGTAGTAAATCACATGAATGATAGGGAATGTGCTTGCATTTCTAATAATTTTCAAACAGATGGTCCCTGTTTACAACCATCACAATTAACATATCACCACCAGGACTGCACCACGGCTCGCCACGGTTCAGTTTGAGGCAAACATCTTTGCTGCCCTTCATCTGTCTCCAAAAAAATATATTCCTCTTGTCTATTTGGATCTGGAGGAGGGAAAAAAAAACGCTACTCTCTCGACCACTTAAAATTAGCCTTGCCCAGGAGCCTCCAATGCGATTACACACACACAAAACTCTGACCCTTGCTTCTGAATGATTTCTCAATACCCCAGCAGAAAAAAAATAAAAATTTATAGTAGCAAGCCTGTGCCTTTTTTTTCTTCTTGTCTCATAAAAAGCAGCAAGTTGTATGACTTCTGTAATATAAAGTATATGTCCTTCAGCACTAATACCCCATGTCACAGCAGCCAAATTAATCACTTTAAACACCGTTCACAGGGAAGTCCTTTGCTTGAAGGTAATCACGACCGCTCAGGAGTCCAGTTCTTTCATACTGGAGTTCGTTGATTTTTGCCTACCTTAATAGAGATGCCAAGCCAGCTTTATAAATCCAGCATTGCAGCCTGCATTTTTAAAGACACACACAATTTGTCAAGGAACGATCAATTTCAGAAATTACAGAGAGACAAACACGGCCATGGGGAAGTTTCAGTGGCCACGATGGTCCCCACCATCGCCAGGCCTCTGATGGAAGAAGAACTAGGATCCGAGCAGTGCACAAGGTGAGCTGTGACTTTTTATTAATGAGAGAGAAAACCCTGTCTCTGTTCCACGTCCTTATTTGTGTAACAATTGGGCCCCATAGTTATATTATTGGAGAATCCTCTCCGGGAAAATTGGGCTCATTGGGAGCTTTGCACCTTCTCTCTCATACACATCTGGACATGTTATATCTGAAAATTGGAAAATGTACGTGCATTCACAGACCATGCAAAAATATGAGAGTGGGAAACGCTGAGCCCATTTATCATTCTCAGTGGGGAAAAAAAAAACAGTGTACAGGCGGCTGCTTCTGCAAGAGAAGCAAATGAATGAAAAGGGTGAGCAGAGAGCTAATAACGTACCTCGGCTCTGGATTAAAGTGTCAGTGCTCCTGCTCAAATCTGAGAAGCTGAAATCCTTCTCTGGGTTTTGATTAGGAAAAGGAAGATACTCAAAGAAATGTGAGCTGCTCAGGATACATTTTCGCAAGCCAACCACGCCCTGTCAAGTGAGTAGCACAGATGCTGCTGGTGGGGGCGGCGGGGAGGGTAGGGGGGTGGGGTGGGGGCCGCAGTTTCAGGCCCGGCTGATGTCCTTGATAAAGCAGGAGGCAGGTGAGTTGGTGTTTCTGGGGGTCTTTCCCCAGGCTGCCAAGCAGCCCACCCAGTGCCCAGCTTCCTTTAGTTCTTGTGCTCCCAGCATCGTGCAGAACCTATTTCTCTCTCTGGTCTGGCAGCTCGCCTCACTCTGGGTCACCTCGGGGAGCACCAGCTTAGGGAAACACCATAACCAAAACACCACCCGTCCCCCTGTAGGCAAAAGAAGCAGAGAGGTCTGTGTTGCAAGATCCTGGCCATGCCCTCTCCGGAGGAGGAGGACAGGCCTCCCGTTCCTTTGCAAGGCACCCACTGCCAAGGAAAGCAAACACAGTAAGCGTCCCAATCAGTCTGTCCTGACACTGACTTCAGGCATTTTCAGGATCTGATCCCAAATCGAAGCCTAGAGAGACACACCCCCACCACCACCCAGGGTTTCCCCCGCTAAAACTTGACTGCACTTTCCCTTCCTCTGGGAATTCAAACACCTCACCAGTGCTTTCTTCCCAGTATTGGCCTGTGCAGGGCTAAGTCCAAAATGGAACTTTCAAAACATTGGTGCAGTTATTAGAGTTATCATTATCTAAGTTTTTTCTTTTTTCCCCAGTTTTATTGACATGTAACTGACATACAAGACTGTATGAGTTGAAGGTGTACAATGTGACGATTTGATACACATATCTATTGTAAAATGATTACCAAAATAGGGTTAGTGAACACTTCCATCACCTCACATTGTTGTCGTTTTGAGGGCAGGGATGAGAGCATTTTAGATCTATTCTCTTAGCAACTTTCAAGTGTATGACACAGTATCATTAACTATCGTTACCGCGTTATATACACTCATCTCCAGAATTTAGTCATAACTGGAAATTTATACCCTTTGACCAACATCTGTCCATTTCCACCACCCAGCCTCTGACAAGGATCATTCTACTCTGTGAATTCAGCTTTTTGGCCCTTTAAGATTCCATATATGAGTGAGATCATGCAATATTTGTCTTTTCTGTCTGACTTAATTCATTTAACATAATGCCCTCAAGGTCCATGCATATTGTTGCAAACAGCAGAATTTCTTTCTTTCTCATGGTTGAATAATATTCCCTTATATATACACATATACACAGCATCTTCATTATCCACACATGGACACTTTGGTTGTTTTCACATCTTGGCTATTGTGAATAATTCTACAACGAACATGAGGTGCAGATATCTCTCTGAGATTCTGCTTTCACTTCCTTTGAATATATGCCCAGAAGTGGGATTGCTGAATCATATGGTAATTCAATCTTCAATTTCCTAAAGAATCTCTACACTGTATTTCCACAGAGGTTATACCAATTTACGTTCCCACCAATGGTGCACAAGGATTCCCTTTTCTCCACATCCTCACCAACACTTGTGATCCCTTGAATTTTGATGAGAGCCATTCAAATAGGCATGAGGTGATATCTCCTGGGGGTTTGTTTGCATTTCCCTGATAACTAGTAATGTTGAACATCTTTGCATGTACCTATTGGCCAGTTTTGCCTTTTTTGGAAAAATGTCTATTTAAGTTCTCTGCCCAATTTTTATCAGATTGTTTGGTTTGGGGGAGGGTTATTTTTGTTTTCGTTTTGCCATTGAGTTGTATGAGTTCCTTACATATTTTGAATATTAACCTCTTATCAGATGGTGGTTTGCAGATAATTTTCTCCCATTCCATAGGTTGACTTCTCATGGTACTGATTGTTCTGCTGTGCAGAAGGGTGCAATTATACTTGCCGATTTTTTGCTTCTGTTGCTTGTGCTTTTAGTGTTAAAAAAAAAATCATTGGCAAGACCAATGTCAAGGGCCTTTTTCCCTATGTTTTCTTGAAGAACTTCATGGTTTCAGGGCACTTGGGAGGCTCAGTTAAGTGTCCATCTCTTGGTCTCAGCTAGGGTCCTGATCAGGGTTGTGGGATCCAGCCCTATACTCAGCACGGAGTCTGCTTGAAATCATCTCCCCCTCCCTCTCTTCCCCATGCTTGCTCTCTCTCAAAAAGTAAATAAAATCTTTTTTTAAAAAAAAGTTATAGTTTCAAGTCTTACACTTAAGTCTTTAATCCATTGAGTAAATTTTGTGAATGGCATAACATAGAGTTACAGTTTTATTCTTCTGCTTGGGATTACCCAATTTTCCCATCACCATTTGTTGAGGAGACTACGCTTTTCCCATTGAGTATTCTTGGCTCCCTTGTCAAATATTAGTTGCCAGAATGCAAGGGTTTATTTCTGGGCTGTTGATTCTGTTGCATTCGTCTGTGTGTCTGTTTTTATGCCAGTACCATACTACTTTGATTACCATAGCTTTGTAAGATAGTAGTTCCTGGTATCAGGAAGGCTGATGCCTCCAGCTTTGTTTCTCTTTCTCAGGATTACTCTGGCAATTTGGGGTCTTTTGTGGTTCCACAAAAATTTTAGGATCATTTGTTCTATTTCTGTGAAAAATGTCATTGGAATTTTGATGAAGATTGCACTGAATCTATAGATCATTTGGGATGATATGGACATTCTTGTAATATTAGTTCTTCCAATCGATGAGTACAGGACAACTTTGCACTTATATGTGTCTTTAATTTCTTTCATCAGTGTCATAGGTTAGTGTACAGATCTTTCATCTCCTTGGATAAATTTATTCCTAGGCATTTTATTATTTTTGATGCCATTGTAAATGGCATTTCCTAATTTCTCCTTCTGATAGTTCGTTGTTGATGTATAGAAATGTAACTGAGTTCTGTATATTGATTTTGTATCCTGCAACTTTGATGAATGCATTTACTAGCTCTAACAATTTTCTTGTGGAGTCTTTAGGATATTCTATATGTAAGGCCATACCCTTTGCAAAAAGGCACAATTTTACTTCCTCCTCAACTATTTAGATGCCTTTTTTTTCTTTTTCTTATCTTATTGTGGGTTTAGGACCTCCAGTGCAATATTGAATAGCAGTGGTAAAAGTGAGCACCCTTGTCTTGTTCCTGATCTTAGAGGAAAAACTTTCAACCTGTCACCATTGAGTACAATGTTAGTTGTGGATCTGTCCTATATGACCTTTCCTGTGTTGCTGCATGTTCCTTCTAGATTTACTTTGTTGAACATTTTATCATGAAAGGATGTTGTATTTTGTCAAGTGCTTTTTCTGCATCTACTGAGATGATCAAAGATTTTTACCTTTTTTTAATGTAGTATTGCTTTGCTTATGTTAAACCATCCTTGCATCCCAGAGATAAATCCCCCTTGGTCATGATGTGAGAGCCCTTTATTTTGCCATTGGATTGAGAATTTTTGCTTCCAGATCCATCAGGAATATTGACCTATAGTTTTCTTTTCTTGTAGTGTCTGGCTTTGGTATCAAAGTAATGTCAGCCTCATAGTGGAGTTTGGAAATATTCCCTTTTTTCAGTTTTTGGAAGAGTTTGAGAAGGAGTGGCATTAATTCTTCCTTAAATGTTTGGTAGAGAGGCTTCTGGCTGGCTCGCTCAGTTTGGCATCCAACTCTTGGTTTCAGCCCAGGTCATGATCTCAGGGTGGAGAGATCAAGCCCCACATTGGGCTCTGCGCTGAGGACAGTCTGCTTGAGATTCTCTCTCTTCCTCTGCCCCCCACTCCCCTCAAATATATACATAAAATCTTTTTTAAAAAGCAATGTTTGGTAGAATTCACCAGGGAAACCATCTGGTAGAAGACTTTGTTGGGAAGTTTCTTATTACTAATTCAGTCTCCTTATTGTTGATCTGTTCAGATTTTCTGTTTCTTCAAGATTCAGTCTTTGAAGGTTGTATGTTTCTCGGAATTCACCTGTTTCTTCTAGGTTATCCAGTTTGTTGGTATATAGTTGTTTGTAGTAGTCTCTTATAATCTTTGTATTTGTGTATCAGTTGTAATGTCTCCTCTTTCATTTCTGATTTTATCTGTATGAATCTTCTCTTTTTTTCTTAGTCTAGCTAAAGTTTTGTCAACTTTATCTTTAAAAACAACAGCTCTTAGTTTCATTGACCTTTTCTATTGTCCTTCTAATCTCTATTTCATTTATTTCAACTCTTTGTTATTTCCTTTCTTTTACTAATATTGGTGTAGTTTTTTGAAGTATAAAGTTAGGTTGTTTATTTGAGATCTTTCTTTTCTTGAGTTAGACATTTATCACTATTTCCCTCTGAGAACTCTCTTTGATGCATCCCATAACTTTGGGCATGTTGTGTTTCCATTTTAATTTGTCTCAAGCTACTTTTTATTTCCCTTTTGATTTCTACTTTGACCCATTGGTTGTTCAGAAGTTTATTGTTTAATTTTCAAACGTTTGTGAATTTTCCAGTTTTTCTCCTATTACTGATTTATAGTTGGAAAAAATACTTGGTATTATTTCAATTTTAAATTTGCTAAGACTTGGTTTGTGACCTAACCTATGGTCAATTTTGGAGAATTTTCTGTGTTTGCTTGCAAAGAAGGTGTATTGTCCTGCTTTTGGATAGAATGTTCTGTATATGTCTGTTAGGCCCATTGGTCTAAAGTATAGTTCAAGTTCTTACTGATTTTCTGTCTGGAGGATCTCTCCATTGTTTTAAGGTGAGGTACTCAAGTCCCCACTTTATTATTATATTGTCTGTTTTCCTTTTTAGATGTTAGTATTTGCTTAATATATTTGAGTGCTCTGGTGTTAGGTGCATATATATTCACAATTATTATATCTTCTTGATGAATTATATAACATCCTTCCATTTATTTATTTATTTAAATTCCAGTGTAACTAACATGTAGTATTATATTAGTTTCAGGTGTACAATATAGTGATTCAACAATTCTATATATTATTCAGTGCTCATCACAATAAGCACACTCTTAACCTCCTTCACCCATTTCACCCATCCCCCCACCCATCTCTCCTCTGGTAACCATGAATTTGTTCTCTATAGTCAAGAGCCTATTTTTTTTGTTTGTTTGCCTTTTTCATTTGTTTGTCTCCTTTTTCATTTGTTTGTTTCCTAAATTCCACATATGAGTAAAATCATATGATATTTGTCTTTCTCTAACTGATTTATTTCATTTAACATTATACGCTCTAGCTCCATCCATGTCGTTGCAGATGGTAAGATTTCATTCTTTTTTTATTGCTAAGTAATATTCCATCGTGTACATATGTAGATAGATAGATAGATTCCCCCATCTTTATCTGTAATGGTCTCCCTTATCTCATTACAGCTTTTGAATTTAAATCAATTTTTCCTAATATGAATATAGCTCTCTTTTGGTTCCACTTGGATGAAAAATTTTTTCCATTCATTCACTTTCAACCTACATGTGTCCTTGAGGTTGAAGTGTCTCTTGTAGGCATCTTGTGGCTGGGTCTGGTTTTTATCCACTCAATCAAGCTATGCCTTTTGATTGGATAATTTAATCCATTTACCTTCAGAGTAACTGTTGATAGGTAAGGACTTACTAATGTCATCACAGTGATTGTTTTCTGGCTGTTTTGTAGTTCCCATGTTCCTTTCTTCCTGTTGTGATGTTTGCCTTTGTGAAATGATTTCTGTAGTGGTATGATCTGACTCTTTTCTTCTTATCTCTTGTAGGTTTTACTTTGTGGTTACCATGAAGTTTGCATAAAGCACCTTATAGATATAACTATTTATTTTATACTGATAACATCAATCACATACAAAAACTTTACTGTTTTAGTCTCCCATTTTATATTTTTATTGTCACAACCTACTACTTTTTATATTATGTATTCATTAACAAGTTATTGAAACTATAGTTTTTAAAATATTTTTGTACTTTAACCTTTTATATTAGAGTTAAGTTGTTAACACACCACCACATCACAGTATTCTGAATTTGACTATATACTTACCTTTACCAGTGTGTTGTAGAATTTCATATTTTCTTTACTAATTAGCATCCTTTCATTTCAACTTAAAGAACCCCTTTCTACATTTCTTTTAAGGCACATCTCATGGTGATGAACTTTCTCAGCTTTTGTTTATCTGGAAAGGTCTTTATCTCACATTCATTTCTGAAAGACAGCTTTCCCATATAGAGTATGCTTGGTTGGCACTCTTTAAATTTTAGCACTTTTACTATATTAACCCACTCTCTCCTGGCCTGTAAGGTTTCTGCTGAAATATCCACTGTTGGCTTTATTGGGGTTTTCTTATAAATTACAAGCATCTTTTCTCTTCCTACTTTGAAGATTCTGTCTTTGGCAGTTTTATTTTATGTAGTCCCCCTTATCCATGGCCATAGTCAGCTGTGGTCCAGAAGCAGATGATCCTCCTCCTGTCGTATCATCAGAAGGTCAGTAACAGCCTAACGCTATGTCACAAGCTGGTGTCTCATCACATAGGCACCTCATCACACAGGCATTTTATCATTTCGCATCATCACAAGAAGGGTAAGTACAATACAATAGAATATTTTGAGTGAGAGGCCACATTCCATAACTTTTATTATAATATATTGTTATGATTATTTAATTTTCTCATTAGTTATTAATCTCTGACTGCCTAATTTATAAATTAAGCCTTATCATGGGTATATATGTATAGCAAAAAACATGGTCTGGGGGCCCCTGGGTGGCTCAGTGGGTTAAAGCCTCTGCCTTCGGCTCAGGTCGTGATCTCGGGTCCTGGGATCAAGCCCCACATTGGACGCTCTGCTTGGCAGGGAGCCTGCCTCCCCCTGTATCTCTCTGCCTGCCTCTCTGTCTACTTGTGATCTCTCACTCCTAGTCAAATAAATAAATAAAATCTTAAAAAAAAAAAAAAACCATGATCTACATAGGGCTTAGTACTATCCAGTTTCAGGTATCCACTGGGGGTCTTGGAAAGTATCCCCTGCAGATAAGGGGGGACTACTGTAAGATAAGAGGCCTTGGAGAATACCTCTTTAAGTTGAGTTTAGAGACCTGTGAGCTTCATGAACTTGGATGCCTAAAACTTGCCCCAAATTTGGGAAGTTCTCTGCCATTATTTCTTTAAAAAGCTTTCTACCCTCTTATTCCCTCTCTTCTCCTACAGGAACTCTGATAACTCAGACTGTTTGTTCTGACAGTTTCCAGTAGACTCCCCGATGTGACTAGTAGGAGCCATACCCTCTTGGTATCTTTTGGTCCCATCATCGGGCAGCTTAAGACTCGTCAAGAGAGAAGTCGGTCTCTTTGGCAGTGCCCCATGCAACTGGGGAAACTGGGCACTCACTCACACTCTTACTTTCCCCCCATGGGAGAAATTATAGGCCTAGAAGGGCTCTCTGAGCCCAGAGCTGTGCCACCTTGGGGGTAGGGTGATGAAGGTAAAGTCAAACTATTCCTCTTACTCTCTTCACTGCATCCAATCTCAAACTTTTGTCTAAGATAGTGTTCTCCTGGGGCTTCTAGACCATGGCTGAGAGTGTCTGGAGCTGGTTCACAGGGCACTTTAGGGTCTGCAGCTAGGACTGAGGTCCAATGTCTATGACTTGACACCCAGGTGGGCAAGACTCCACCTGGATTCCCTTGGCATATGGTGCTGGTGATAAAACCAAAGCTGAATTGGCCTATCATCTAGTCCTCAGGGAGATGGAGTTGTTTCTGGGTTTATAGTTGGGGCAATGGTTGGTGACTCAGCTGCCTGGGTGCAGGTCTGTCTCCTAAAACAGTTCTCCTCCTTCTTGAACTACCCCAGGGTGTCACAGTCTTCCACCTGGATCCCACAGCTCCCACAAAGGCACTTCTGGCTGTGGATAGATTCTCAACAGTTGTTGCAGAGGGGATACAAGTGATGAGTGTTGGATTCAGCCATCTTGCTGCCATCACTTCTTCTGAATACCCAGACTAATCTTTAGTGCATGTTTTCTGCTTTGAAAAAAAAATTATGTGGTGTTGAATTTTTTAATAAACAGGGTTGGGGGATGCTTTCCAAAGCAAGCCCATTCCATGATTCTTAGCAAGTGTCCATAGTGGGGAAGACAATGGAAACTGAGTGTGGAGAGGCTGCCCCACATCTTTCTCCAAGGCTCTGTGGACCACTCCTAAACAGCACAGGCTTCTGCTAACAACATCCACCCCACGGCACAGCAGAGCTGACTCTTCAGGAGGAGAAGAGGCAAGGAATTAAGGAATTCCCATTCAGAAGCACTTGCAGCTATGGGCAAGAGGCAGTTAATGCAGATTCCTGCATTAATGCTGAAGTGAGGGCTGAGGTAGGGAATGTTCTGGAATGGGAGACTGAATTATCCCCTAAGTATATTCACCTGTCCCTGTTCCTCAGCACCAAATCTTCAAGTTCTAGGAGATAAAGATGTGTGGGCCCAAAGGTTCTAGAAGACAAAGGCTGGACCTTTTAAAGGTATTCCATGTGATGCGAATGAGGTGGGACACTGAATTCGAGGTGTCTGATGTATCCTACAGTGTGACCACCTTGCCACACTGCTTTATAAAACCTAGTGGTGCCATTTTTAAAGAAAGGCCTAAAGTAGCAGAGCTTCTAGAGTGGCAAAAGCAGGAGTTCCCAGAGAAATGAATAAAATAACCAGTTCTCCCAGCTCCAAGTGAAACCTCATTTAGGTACAATAAATTGCACAAATAATAATATAGGTGAAGTACTTTGCAAACACAGATTAAGTACTGTAATCAAAGGTTGGTAAATTTACCAAGAGTTTTAGAGAGCTACTTAGCTCCCCTGAATTGTAGGGTAGAGATGATAACAGCCTGCATATATTAAAAAGACATCAACACCAGAGAAAGGAGTTGCTCTTTAGCAAGGCATGAGGGGCTGTAACGAACGTAGAGCTTGGTGACAGTATCACCTGGAGAAGGAACTGGGGACCATCTTTCAATGACTGACACACAATGACCATGAATGGAGCTTTATCATTTAAGAAGCTTTCTGTGAGACTAGGTGATTGGGTGGGACTTCAGTAACACCGGGCTCAGGCCGTATTCTAGAAGTGGTCTTTGTCTGAAGGGTCTTTATCAAAGGTAGAAAACACAGAGCCTAAATACAACTCTAGTGTAATTAGGGTGTTTGTAAATGCCAGTGTCCAGAAGTATTTGGTCATGATCCAAGGAGGTATTTGCCACAGGGAATGCTAAATGCTTAAGTGTAACACACTTATCAGGCATACAAAGTCCCTAAATAATCTTGTCTGATTCTGAAAGTTTTTCTTCTGCACTGTTTCTCATTGTCACCACAATTGACATTCTGGACCAACTGCTTCTTTGCAGGGAGGGGAATTTTCCTGTATATAATAGAGTATTTAGTGACATTTTTGACCTCTACCCATTATAAGCCAGTAGGATCCCTCGGTTATAATAATCCAAAATATATCCAGTCTTTGCCAAATGTCCCCTAGGATCCAAAGTTTCCCCTGGCTGAGAACTACCAGCCTAGAGGAAGGAGTTGCTTTCTCTAATTCACATGAAGCCCCCTAAGGGCTGACAGTGGCATGTTAGCAAACCCATCTGCGTGTACCCCCTAAGACCAAATAAGCCCTATCAGCTTGGGGGAATCCTTGATGAAATAGAGGTTTGGAATGGTCGTGATCTTCGGCAAAAGGCCAACACAGAGAGAAAGGATGTGGTGGGAAGGAAAAACTAAAGGTAGAATTTCCAAGGACAGTATGCTGATACCCAGAGGTTTCTTTGTTTTCATTGTTCATTCTCCCAAGTAGTGCTTTTTGAGTGTCCACTGTATGACTGGCTTGGGGCCATACCCTGTAAGGGCTGCAAAACCGAAGTAACATGGAGTCCCAGCTCTGCAGAACTTCCTAGTCTGAATGAGGAGGTGAGCAGAGATGGGTCCAACAGTAGGATTACATACAGTAGCATGTGTGATGTACAGAAATACAGTGATGTACAGAAATAGTGATCATGTGTGCTGTTGGATACAGAGCCAGCCCTACAGCACGGGATGCAGAGAGTAGCACTGACAGCTCCTGATATTAATAGATAATTTCAGTGAAGGAAGATGAGTTCATTCCAGAAAATTCTATTGCCCAACTATTTTGTTGGTATATTTTATCTGAGTGAAGATTTTGGAAGGCCCAGGTTGTAGGCCAAGTCTGGTCCTAACCAGCTACTTGACCCTGACTGCCACTTAACTGCTCTAGGTCTTCACTTCCCCATCTCTAAAATGGCAGGGCTGGACTGGATCATTCCTTGGCCCTTGCAGCTACAACAGTCCCTGACTCTGAGCCCATTTGGATAATTGTCTCCTGGTAATTGGACTTATTAAGCAGTTTTGGGGTTTCTCCATTCTGAGCTCAGCTTCTCATCCAACAATGTATTTCATCCCAGAATGTGCTATATAAAAAACTGTATTTCCAAGTCAACAATAGCTTCAGCTTGAAATATATATTATGGCATAAAAAAATCATTATAGATTTGTAAAGCAAAACTTAGAAACATTAAATTAGCCCATAAGAGCTTTAAAATTAATTTGATCTTGAATGTGTCTGTGAATGAATGGGCTTGACATAAGCCTTTCAATTTCTCGCTCCACTTCAGAGAGTGCACAAAGTACTAACTGTAAATCAACCTCCACATTTGCTGATATGGCCACTAAGCTGGAAAAAAAAGAGAGAGAGAGTTGGCTAAACTATTCAAACTATTCAAACTATTAAATATAAACGATTCAAACAAGATTTAGAGCTTGGAAAGCCCAGAGCCCCAGCTTGTGACCTGCCTTCTGTGGATTATGTTCATGTGACTCCGGTGGTGGCTAGAGACACAGAGTGGACACTGGAAGCAGAGAGTCCAGTCACTCAAGACAGAACAGGACTTAGCCTTTATTGTCCATTTCAAGCAGGTCTGAGAGAGAGAGTATGTTCTCAGATGGGAGAGTGATGGAAAGAACTGGGACTGAGGTCAGAAGGATACAAATGTTCACTTCACTTGTCCTCTCAGATTGGCATGGGCCGAGCAACAGTGAGCCTGATGGACCACAGAGTATGTAGACAGCAAGAGTAGTCCACAGATATTCAATATGTTGGGACAGAATTTGCCATCACACATTAGCTACTCTGTGAAAGGAGAAGCAATATGGCAATAGGATGGACTTGGGTTCAGGTTGATGCCGGGTAAAATCTTGACTCTACCACTATCTAGTTGTGTGACCTTGGGCAAGCTATGTAACTTCTGGGAGCCTTCATCTCCCTATCTATGAAATGGATGTGATGAGACCCAGCATCAGGATTGTTGTGAGAATAAAATGAAATAATGTGTGTTTTAGTATTAAGTCAGCTGCATATAACAGAAAACCTAAATAATAATGTGTTAAACCCAGTAGAGGTTGATTTTTCTTTGTAGCTTATGAAATCTAATGGTAGCAGTCTAGGGTGGACAAGAAGGCTCCATAACATCAGGAATGCCCCAGTTTCCTTCTTTGGGTGGCTTTTATTGAGATTACCTTGTGATCATAAGATGGTTGCTGCAGCTCCAACTGTCACATTTGCATTTCAGACTGGAACAAGGAGGAAGAGGGAAGGACAAAAAAGCCTGCCTCCTGGCTGAGTTTTTAATCCCAACAACT
Source organism: Taxidea taxus jeffersonii (assembly GCA_003697995.1). NCBI lineage: Eukaryota > Metazoa > Chordata > Mammalia > Carnivora > Mustelidae > Taxidea > Taxidea taxus. The sequence goes on from ML100629.1 coordinate 21,272, forward strand.
TTTATTTATAATTCACCCAACTATTTATAATTCATTGGCATATCTATCTTCAAGGGAGACTAGAAAAGTTGGTTTTAGCTGGAAACATTAGCACCCCCAACAATACAAGGATTGTGGCAAAAGGCAAGAATAGGTACTGGATAATTAGCAATCTCCTTTTATGTAAAGCATCTAGCAAATGGAAGGTATTCAGTGAATAATAGGTATTTTATTTAATTTATTCTTAAAGCTATCTTGGAAATGTTTGGCTCATCCCAACACGCTGACTCCCTCAGAAGATGTCTTCTATCTCTGGGTGAAGACCCATCCCTCTCAGGCATCCATCACCCTTTGGGGATCCCGCAAAGGAGGCTAGACCCTTTTCTAGACCACAGCCCTTTGCATATTTGAAAGCACTGTCCTGTGCTCATCAGGCCATCTCAGCTCCACACAGCCTGCCCCCAGGTCCTTCTGGTCAAACAGTATTGTCAGAATCCTCCACATTCTTCTCTGAACTAGATTTCTCTTCAGCTGCTCAATGATCCAGATATGAGCCACCCAAGAAGGAGCAGAAATGGTCCACCAGTTCCTGAGTTTTAGATCCCCTCCTTGCCCCTCACTCCTGCCATGCCTGACTCATAAATCAGCCCTGCAAACCTCACTCAGCAGAGGCTCTGACACAACCCCAGGCCTCTTCCTATGGGATGGTCTCCAAAACACAGCCAACCTCCCCGTTGGGAGCAGAGAAACAGAGCCCCTGGGTCTTCTGTCCTCAGCACCCCCTCAAAGACCCCAGGTAGGCAGGAGGATGCTGCTGCTCACTGAATTAGCAGGAAAAAGGGAAAGGAGACAGCCTCACTCCACTCAAGATGGAGAGTGGAGAGCTCCTGCCCCAGGAATCAGACAACTCAGTAACTCATATCTAACCCCTTCCTTTGTCCCCTTATCTGAAACCAACAGACCTAGATGCTCAGATAGCCTGCCAGCAAAGGAACGGTGTCCCAAGGGTACAAGATGTGTGCTCAGGAGATACGCCTGACAGTCATTCCCAGGGAGTGAGGCCGGGAGGACTCAGGAGACCATAGTCAGCTGGTCCTCCTGGGTCTCCAACCACAAGGGTGTTGGGTAAAATCTCTCCAGGCCAGAGCAGCTAAAGCGATCAGACAAATGGTGTAAATAGGCAGGTAAAAGGAAAAACTGTCCCCAAACATACTAACACCCAAAGCCCAAAGCCTCCTAAGAGGTCCAGGCTGCAGTCTGGCCCACTGGTATTGGGACTTAGACACAGCTCTCACTCTCTGGGGAGATAGAGCACCCCCATGAAGGCCTCCTAGAGAGTCTGACTCTCACTGACCAAAGGTTGGAGCCTGGCTTGCCAACCATCAAAGGCAAGCAGAAATGGGCAAAAGGGAAGAGAATAGGAAAAATAAAAAGGCTTACTCCTATAATGGGGGATGTTTGAGATCACACAGGTGCCTTTTAAGTTATGGATTGCTGGGCTGCTCAAGGAATATATGAAAGAAGGCATGGTGGCTTCCCTTTGCCTAGGATGTGTATCCATCCTGGAAACCAAGATGGTTTCCCCAGATATAATTACCAATAGGGGGCGCCTGGGTGGCTCACTCAGTTGAGTGTCCAACTGTTGGTTTCAGCTCAGGTCACAATATCAGAATCCTGGGATCAAGCCCAGCCTGGAGCCTCACATCAGGCTTTGCACTCAGCATGGAGTCTCCTTGTCCCTCTCCCGTCCCCTCTGCTCCTCCCCTCAGACTCTCTCTCAAGTGAATGGATAAAGTCTATTAAAGATAAAGTCTACTATTAAAATAGTAATAATAATTACTAATAGCACTGAGTTTCACTCTCAAGAGTGACCTGATTGGACAAAAAATGAAATGGTGGCTCAACCTTGGGGAGGGACTAGGAAGAATAAAAATCATTCTTTTGATAACATTTTCCCTATAACTCATATTTATATCCAGAAATTGACAGTTGTACCAATGATCATGTTCAGCTTTACAAATTAAAAATTTTATTCTTATCCAAGCTAAGTTATCATAAAGCACTATGTCATCAAGTGCACTTTTATTCTTAATTTTTTTAAAAGCATCTATGCATAATGGTGATACCAATATTAACCAGAGAATTTTGACAGAAGTGTAGTATACACAGTTTTTCATCCCCCTGATTGTTGGAAGATTCAATTCAGGCAACTCCAGCTTAGGTAAGGAGAGCTTTGGAGGTAAACTAGTCATGCTCTCAAAACCTTCCTGTGCTTACAAGTATTTTTTTCTCTTTTCTTTTTTTTTTTACAAGTATTTTTTTCTTTAAGAAAAAAAATGGTTCATTTCTTTTGAAGGAAAAACAAAAAAAATTGTAAAGAACTAAACAAAAAGAACAAGTGAAGAGCATCATTTAGAGAGTGTGGAGCTATATGTCAGCCTATGTGTAACCATCTCCTATGTCCGAGGGAAAGTCTAGGGCAGCGCATTGCATGATGATAGAGAGACCTGGCATCCCACCTTCAGCGTGCCCTCACCCTGCCCCTCCCCACGAGCTGCCCCAACATGTATGTTACTCCAAACCACCAGGCACCCCAACAAGATTGCCGGGTTCTCTGAGAGCCGTTATGTAGCACCATGTTCTGGTTTGAAAAATAAGAAGTAGTAGGTTTTTCATGCATCATGAAAAGACTGTGAAGATGAATGAAGTAATGTCTCACAGAACATCTTAATACATCAGAAAAGGATGTTCAGAGCACTGTGCGACACAGGGAGGGTGCTAGATACAGGCTTCAGAACAGCTGGACTTGAATTTGAATCCTCAGCAAACCCTCACTACCGCTTCCTGGTTAGCTGAGTGTGGGTGAGAGACTAGAACCTCGCTGTCCTCACCTGTAAAAGGAGGGCTGGGAATTCCTGCCTAGGACGCCATGCAAATGGACGAAGACAGTGTGAGGCAGACCCTCTTGGTCCCTCTCTCTAACTAGCCCTTCAGTTCTCTGGGGACTCGTGATGTGTGCATAATGTAAATTTTTCCAGCTTTCTTGCTTCTCCTGTTTTTCCGTATTTTGCCATTTCAGTGGCATATTGGTGGAAGCCAAGCTGGAATAGTAAGAGAACTTTTAAATGGAATGAAGCTTCTAGAAGTCAGCGTTGACCTTTGTTATTTTCTGCTCCCGTAACAGAGCTCACCACCAAAGATAGAATTGAATGTTTGGGGTGTTTGAGGGCTTAGATGCACCAGATAATTTTCAGTGGCCTCTTTTGGTAGAAAATCTAGAGTTGGTTGTATTGTCCATCGCTCTCTGTCAGGTGCTGTTAATACTCACAGCATCACATCCCCCAATGAACATAAAGAAGATAAAGGGTAACTATGAAGGACCAAATTTTGCTCCCAGCTACACATTCAGGGACTTTAATTCATGGGCTTGAGTGCATACATCTGAGAAGAGCATTTTCTTCACAAACCGTGTTCATTCTGTCCAATTGTGTCACAGAGTAATACTTCCATAAAGCAATTTAACCTGGCCAATTGAGTCTTAAAGCATGTCTTTTGCTCTTGTTATTTCTCATTTAGAGTACTCTTTCATCCACCTCAGCAAGCTCTTTTCCTGTCATGGCTCACTACCTTGTCTTGGGATCTTTCTTTTTAGTATTTCTACTTGATGCAAAGGTCAGACCAGATGGTTAGAATAACCAAATCCTCAGGAGGACTTTCCTGTCTGTGGGTTCCACGAGGAACCAGCTCCAGGCTCCTTCTGAATCCTCATCTCTGTCTCCCTCTTCTTTTTTTTTTTTAAAGATTTATTTATTTATTTATTTGACAGACAGAAATCACAAGTAGGCAGAGAGGCAGGCAGAGAGAGGGGAAGCAGGCTCCCTGCCGAGCAGAGACGCCGATGCGGGGCTCAATCCCAGGACCCCGGGATCATGACCTGAGCCGAAGGCAGAGGCTTTAACCCACTCAG
>ML100629.1:25317-43397 GCA_003697995.1 Taxidea taxus jeffersonii
AAAGATTTATTTATTTATTTATTTGACAGACAGAAATCACAAGTAGGCAGAGAGGCAGGCAGAGAGAGGGGAAGCAGGCTCCCTGCCGAGCAGAGACGCCGATGCGGGGCTCAATCCCAGGACCCCGGGATCATGACCTGAGCCGAAGGCAGAGGCTTTAACCCACTGAGCCACCCAGGCGCCCCTGTCTCCCTCTTCTGATCTCCTAGATGTGCTTAGACAGCCCCAGCATGTTGGCCTCCTGACTTTAAATATTCTGTAGCATCATTTTCCTCCTGAAATCACTTGTTGAGACCTATTAGACATGGCTGGGGTCTGGCTGGACAAGAGAGACCAAGATGGCAAGCCCAGATAAGTTGTGCCCATTGCCACTGTCCAGTAGAGACAAACACTTGCACGGTGGCAAGTGGGCAGAAGGAAGATCTAGAGTCAAAAGCCAGCTGACATGCTTCCACTGTCCCATTGACTGACTAATCAACATGTGTGTGCATGGTCCGCTCAGTGTGGCCTGCTCAGGTCCTGGAAGCAGAGAAGGCAGCTTCAGTTTCCTGATGGTTTGGATGAAACATGCCCAAGGAATTCCTTTATTAGATGCCTGTAGTGCTGAAAAGTTTGCTCACCTCAGTTGAAGTGAACAGCTGATGTTCTCAGATCACTGACGGCCATTGTAGCCTTAGAGAGGCAGAAATACCTTTTATTTTGATGCAGGTAGGAGACAGTTGTCAGCCAGATTTATATTCGTTAAACATATATAAATTCACATTCTCTAGCATTTTCTTTTTGCCATTCCTTCCTTCCCTTCAGTCTCCCCTTGGATGAGTTCCATTATATTTTCTGCAACACTTCACAGAGTGGCCTCTAGAGTCAGACGCCCCAGGTTCAATTCTTGGCCCTTCAGTTTACCATCTGGGTGGCTTTGGGGGATACATCTAACCATTAGGACCTCAATTTGCTGATCCTCACTGATTGAAATGAAAATAATGCCTACAAGATTGATGTATTGAGATTAATTGAGTTAATGCTCCTAAAGACTCTGGTATCAGACACAGAGTAAGTACAATATTGAGAAATATTGCTCAATCAACCAACGTTTGCTGTGTGTTTTACTAGTAAGAGTGATTTTTAGATTTGCTCTCCATGGGGCTGCGTGCTTTGCCTCTAGGCAGACAACATCCAGAGCCTAGGAGATTCCCTGCAAGTACAAATAGCACTGGCAAGAAGGTTACCTTACATGAGATACGACCCTGCAGGGGTCATCACTTGTTCATTCACTTATTCCACTCAGCAAATATTTTTTGAGTACCTACTATATGTTAAGCACAGTTCTAGAAGATGGAGATAAAGTGGTGAGCCAAGTAGACAAAATCCCACATCTCCTAGAGTTTGTTTTCTGATAGGGAGAGATGGGCAATAAGTCAGTGTAAAAGGCAAGAAAATAGCAGAGAGTTGTAAGTGCCATGCAGAGAATTTAAACCAGGTGATAGGCTAGACAGTGGCCCCCCAGGTTGTTTATCCAGAGAGGGTCTCTGTGGATGTGGCATTGAAGTCTGATCCAACAACAGCCAGTGAGAAAGGCTTTTCATGCAGTGGGAAGAGCGAGTACAAAGATCCAAAGATGGGAATGAAGAGCAGTTTGGTTGGATGATAGAGGGAGAATGGTATGCAATGAAACTGGATGGTAGGCACAGGCCAGATCCCACAGGCTTTCTAAGCCAGGGAAAGGAGTTCAGATTTCATTCCAAATGTGATGGGAGCTATTGGATGGCTGTGAACAGGGAATGATATAATCGGACTTAAATTTGTAAAGGTTCCTCCTGCCTGTCTTTACTATCACTTTACTTTACTCTTTACTATCACTGGGCATGGCGGACCTGCATGCTGAGGTATTTGCTGTCTTTGGAATAAGCCATCCTATACAGCTGCCTCCCAGAAAGGAGTGCTCAGAAGACAAAGAGGCCATCATACTCTAATCTGAAAGGCCACAGTTCTTTCATCCTTCGTGATTTTTAGAGGTGACAAGATAAAAGCAAGGGTTATGCAAGAAGTTGACCACCTGCCCTAGGAATTGAAAACCAAGAAAGATGGTATCAGGGCTGTGGTGAACATAAAATTGGGTTCCACCTTCCAGCACCCTGTTTTTCAGGAGTCCACTGTGTTCTCCTAGTCGTTGCCATACTCCAGAAAGAACTGAAGAGTTATTCTGGCTAAGTGGTGATATACTAGGTTAACTTTTGGGGTATACCACAGACTAGATGTCAAGAACACCGAGCTCTTATAGATTGTGAGTCTGCCTCTTAGTGTCCCTTCTAGGAGATATGTCTCATAGGATATCAGTTTATCTCTGGGGACAGATGAAAATTGTACCCAGTGTGGTTTCTGCGTTCTGAATTTAATGTAGTGTGTTTCAAACAGTGACGGTACGATAAGCATCTTTCCCAATATTTCATGGTGATGAAGATTTCTGTTCCATTTGGAGGCTATCGATGTATATACAACATGGGATAGGGAATCAGAAAACCTAGGTTCTGACCTCAGCTCTGCCACCAATGTTTAAACTTTGGAGAAGCATTTTGAACCTTAGTCTGCTCACCTCTGAAGGAAGGAACTGGAACTGACTCCATCTTGGACCATTCTTAGCTCTCACATTTGATTGTCCATATACCGTCATCCCGATTTTCTGAGAGCCCATGTTTGCAAGACAGCAGCCATGTTTGCAAGGCAGGGGCATCTGGTCTACCCTACAGCTGAATGGATGCCACAGAGATTAAGCTTATACCTTGGACATCTTTAGCACCATTCCATTATCAGTTGAACGAACCACCTCTACAGATAGGAGGAGCACAGCTTTTCAGTGAGTCTTCCTCATGAAACCATTTACTCTGATAATAATATAGTTACTAGATTTTACTGAATGTTCATCTTCTATCATTCAAGCGTCATAAAAACCCCATGAAGAAAGCATTATCCCCAATTTAATGCAGGAAACTAGACCTTGGAGAAGTTAGCTACTGTGCCTAAGGACACAGCTGGAGCATACCAGACCCAGACTCAGGCTGACTCCGAAGCCCACACAGGAACTGAGCTGCCACGCTCCAGCATCATTACTTACTTATTTTACCGTACTGCACAGTAATGTATAAAGGCACCTGGCAGACATTACTAGATGCACAATAAGTCATTCTTGAACGAATACATGTTTAATGCTCTGCGAACTTGCCTTCAGCAGCTCCCCATGCTGCTTTGGATAAGCGGTATAACCTTCTGGTCTTACATGGATTGGGAAGACAATGTCTAGTTTGACACCAGTTCCCAGGTGCTTCTGATAGCTCTCCCCACACATGTCCACCACCCCCACCTCACATACACATCTAAATGTGAAAACCATTCTATCATTTCACTTAAATAAAGGCTGATCTTCTTAGAATCTCAATTAAATGACAAGGCTTTGTGTGACTTGACCATAAATACACCCAGACTTCCAACTGTATTGTTTGTTCAATAATTCTCCTCAGCACCTTACAGACGGGTTTTGACAGAAGTTGTCTTACATATTTATGTTTTTCAGAATCTGACTTCTAGAGGATAGTACACATTTTGCATCCAAATTTTATTGATTGATATTAGATGTTTTAGAACATCACTATGGCAAAGAACAAGGACAGAAACATTCTATAACTGCTGTGTCCAATATGTGCCCTAGACACATGTGGCTTTCAAGCTCTTGGAATGTGGTTGAAGAGACTGAGGAACTAGATTTTTAATTGAATTTCACTTTAATTAAATTTAAATAGTGATGTGTGTCCAGTGGATACCGTACTAGAAGGCGCAAGTATAAGGAAACAACCTTTCTTCTTTCTTGACCAAAATAATGTAGAACTGAGACTCCTCCCATTTTTTTGTAAGTTGCCTTCCATTATATCCAAGACAAAAACAGCAACAACAACCGTAAGAGCCAAGAAGAAATTCTAGCATGCTTCCATACACCACTGGGGAATGAATTCTTAATGGAGAGAATTCTGACCCAGGGGTCGATGAAAGCAGGTAGGCAGGAAGAGACATTCCCAAGGGGAGGTCCCCGGCAAATTCCTAGTTGTGAGACATGGAGCAGACAGAGCCTGTCAAGGAGAGAGTAATTCCCCCTCAGAGTAAAATCTAAATGTGTTTTTAGCCACCTGTCAGTCACCCCAGAGGGAGGACAGGATGGCGATGTTAAATTGGCAAGATTGTAAAACATATAAGTTAACTACCGTACAAGGCCAGCTGAGGTGTTTAAAGTGCATTTTAACTGGTAGAACTTCATTCCCAAAATCCAGACAGTGGCTGTTGCTGGTGGAGGGCAGACTACTAGCTCTTTCTTTCCCCAAAACCCATTTTCAATAATACCATTCCACCAAGGTGGGATCGGGCTAGATTTTCATCTAAAGCAAATACTAAGAAAATCACAAAGGACCCAGGATTCAGAGTGAGACCGATCAGGTGATGAGGTAACAGGACACACAGTCTCCACTGCAAAACTGTGAACTAAAAACCACCTATTCTGTACAAAAGGGAGCTACCACGGGAGCAAAGGTGGCAAGAAACATAAACTGGGGGCGCCTGGGTGGCTCAGTGTGTTAAAGCCTCTGCCTTTGGCTCAGGTCATGATCCCAGGGTCCTGGGATCGAGCCCTTCATCGGGCTCTCTGCTCAGCGGGGAGTCTGCCTCCCTTCCTCTCTCTCTGCCTGTCTCTCTGCCTACTTGTGATCTCTGTCTGTCAAATAAATAAATAAAATCTTAAAAAAAAAAAAACATAAACTGGAGGGGAAGTTCATTAACGGGCCCAGAGAAGAGTACGAGAGATGGATTCTGAGCTAGGACAGTATTTCTCAAACTGAGTTTCAGGTATATATTCTTGCGAGGAGGTGGGGGTCACTGGGTTTAGCAAGGATGTTTAAGTTTTATGCTTTCCTTTTACCAAATATAAAGGTATAACTTGTCTTTCTTCGGTAACAGTTCTCAACTGAGAATCATTTTCAAAGGATGAGATTTTGGCTTTCTTAAAAAAGTGTTTCTCAAATGCTGGCTAAGGGAGTATATCATAGGTTTTGGACGATTATTTTCCTTTAAAGGAGTCCAGAGTTTATTCGGATTTGAGGATTGTGACCTAAAGGCAGACCATACACACTATCTGATTTTATTCTTATTGGGGGAATGAAAGCAGCTTCCTAACTTTGCCCTTAGCTTATGAAGAGCTTAAACCTTTCTAAACTCAGCAGGGCAGGCTGAGCACTGTGCTTGTATTTTACTCCCTAATGGATGTCATTGCTTAGAAAATTACGTTCTTCTCTTGCCTGGAGAGCAACACAGCACGGTCATCGAGCTCATGAGTTGGGGGTCCACCACTAACCCTGACTTTCCAGCAGGCTGAGATGCTCATAGCCTTATGTGTAAAATAAAGCAGCGCACTGGGTCATTAATTACCAAGGTCATGTCCAGCCTAGATTTCTGATTCCAACCATAAATTACAGTCCCATGTTGCACCTCTCCTCTGAAAGGCCCCTCAGCTAAAAATCATTTTCCCTAGGGCTCTGTGCCATATCTGTTCTTTTCATTGCTACTCTCCACCACTGAGCACCGAAGGCCCAGGAGGTGATGCATTTGAAGGAAAATCTGTCCGCACCCAGCGTCCCACCTGTTACCTGCTACCACCTAGGAAGTGGGAAATTAAATGATCGAACCCAGACTCCCAGGGCTCAGTGCAAATCTCCCAGATATAAAAGAAATACTTAGTCAGAGGGACATTTGGGGTTTTTATAAAGTTTCCAAAGAACGAGACAGCTGTTCACTAAGTGTGAGTATATCAAGTGGAAACATAAAAGCTATGTCTGCTTTTGTGTTTTGAGTATTATAGAAAAAATTACATAATGAGTAGCATCTCCAGCTGTTAGTTCATCTCCCACTGTTAAGAGTGACTGATGGATTTGGGGAGCCCTCTGAACAGCCAGCTGTGCCTAGTAGGACCAGTAATGGTACAAGACCTGTTGGGTCTGAGGAGCATGTGCTTAGAACCACCAAGCCAGGGCTGACTTCTGGTAGGGGTAATGCTATTCCTTTTCTCTGAGAGTCCTCTCCCCCTCTCTGGAAGAGTACAAACAATGGATGTCCCATTGCTTCGGCCTTGTTTGAAACATGATACCTATGCCCTGGGGGATAATTCTCAGAGGTCAGAGGGATCCAGAAGAAGTTGGCCTTGAGACCTGACTCTTTATAGCTAAAGCAGAGAACATCAGAATATTCTAAAAAATGACTCTGCTAAGTTTCAGTAGGTAGCCTGAGGAGGAAAAAGGCCAAAAGAATGGTTTCTATCGGCCAAAAGAATGGTTTCTATCACCAAATGAAGGGCTGATGCCCTTCATTTCTATCACTTTGGTGATAGAAACCATTCTTTTGGGGATGCCTGGGTGGCTCAGCTGGTTAAGCAACTGCCTTCGGCTCAGGTCATGATCCCAGCGTCCTGGGATCGAGTCCCACATCGGGCTCCTTGCTTGGCAGGGAGCCTGCTTCTCCCTCTGCCTCTGCCTGCCACTCTGTCTGCCTGTGCTCGCTCACTCTCTCTCTCTAACAAATAAATAAATAAAATCTTAAAAAAAAAAAAAAGAAAGAAACCATTCTTTTGGCCTTTTTCCTCCTCAGGCTACCTACTGAAACTTAGCTTAGCAGCTGACACCTGGGTATATCTGTATTGCCTTAGGGGATGGGACCCTGGGACCCAGAGTAGAGCTCAGAAGCTACAGCCATCGGATGGTACTAGAGCTCACACTGCAGGACAATGGTGCCCTGGCCAGCTTCTCGGTGTCAGGGGCTCCAGTCCTCCAGATGGTCCTGTGGCCTCATGAGCTCCTTGACCCTCCCAGAAACATGACTTTGCTTGTCCCATCAATCAGAAAGACGTGCCTGCCTCTATCTCTTCTATTAAAGCAATGACCTTCTAGACAGTACAGAATGAAAGCCTTCCAGTACAAGAGAATGACTTATTTGAAATGATTCCCTTGGAGACCATCTTGTGTCTCCCACCCTAGTTATAATTTGGCTAATTGCTTAATAATTCTGTTTAAATGTCTCCGTTTCTGCAAACATCAATTCATTAGGTCTACTTTTCCTTGTTGGAAATCTCTTCACTTCTCTAAATACCCTCGGCCCCTTTCCATTTGCACTTTTGCCTGAGCAACATTCTGAGGTCATAAAGAGCATCCCTTCACAGAGGTGCTGAGAAGATCAAGGTGTCTCTTTGCGTTCTAGAGCCCAAGCCCTGTAACCTGTGGCCTTGAAACAGTACCTGTGTTCAGGAAAGATTTAAGACCGTGTCTTTATTTTTTTTATTAACATACAATGTATTATTGGCCCCAGAGGTACAGGTCTGTGAATCATCAGGCTTAGACATTTCACAGCATTCACCATAGCACATACCCTCCCCAATGTCCATCACCCAGCCACCCTATCCTTACCACCCCCCACCCTCAGCAACATTCAGTTTGTTTCCTGAGATTAAGAGTCTCTTATGGTTTGTCTCCGCCCCTGGTCCCATCTTGTTTCATTTTTTTTCCTTCCCTTCTCCCCATGAACCCCCGCCCTTCCTCTCAAATTCCTCATATCAGAATATGATAATTGTCTTTCTCTGATTGACTTATTTCGCTCAGCATAATACCCTCTAATTCCATCTATGTCATTGCAAATGGCAAGATTTCAGGGTTTTGATGGCTCCATAGTATTCCATTGTGTATGTGTATATATATATATCCATTCATCTGTTGATGGACATCTAGGCTCTTTCCATGGTTTGACTATTGTGGACATTGTTGCTATAAACATTCGGGTGCACGTGCCCCTTCGGATCAGTACATTTGTGTCTTTAGGGTAAATACACAGTAGTGCAATTGCTGGGTCTTGGGTAGCTCTATTTTCAACTTTTTGAGGACCCTCCATACTGTTTTGCAGAGTGGCTGCATCAGCTTACATTCCTACCAATAGTGTAGGAGGGTTCTCTTTTCTCAGCATCCTCGCCAACATCTGCTGTTTCCTTACTGGGTTAATTTTAGCCATTCTGACTGGTGTGAGGTGGTATCTCACTGTGATTTTGATTTGGATTTCCCTGATGCTGAGTGATGTTGAGCATTTTTTCATGTGTCTATTGGCTATTTGGATGTCTTCTTTGCAGAGATGTCTGTCCATGTCTTAATCTATAAAGAACTTAACCAAATTCAGCACCTAGAGAACAAATAATCCAGTAAAGAAATCAGACTGTGTCTTTAAAAAGCCAGTTTCCCTGCCCAATGAAGCTGCCATTACCTGCAGCCCTAGCCCCCTCCAGGAGGCATGCCATCCCAGGGTGGGAGGCTGCCCAAGGCAGGAAAACCCAACCTGGCCTTGAGACTGCAGCCCAGCCAGCAGCTGGAGAATTCAACTCTGCGGTACCTGTGCACGTAAGAATAGTATCCAGGTTAAAACTCCACCTAAAGCAGGAGCCTTCTCAGAGCACACCCATCCATGGTGGGGCACCACAGACACACACAGACACACACACACACCCTGCACATAGCTGGAAGCTGCACACTCTGGTGGTGTCTGCGCTTCCCAGCAGGGGTGGGGATAGCCTGTGACTCACCCTTTCCGGCAGAGGTTGGTTAGGCGAAACAAATAGGGACACGTTCCTTATCATTCGTTACCTCTGTCTTCTACTGCTGGAGACTTCCAATGTTGCTTTTCCTTTTTCATTTGAAAAATTTAGCACCCACCCATCCAACCATACCAACCCCATCACTTTGGCTAGACGCTCCCATTCCAGAGGGAGGCAACACAACCCCCCACGCCTTGGAGAAAGTGGGAAAACTTAGAGTGACAGAGGAGAAACCTGAAGCTTCCCCCTGGGAAACTTTCTTGGGCTCGTGCTGAATAAGAAGTGACAGAGGTAGCAAGCAAAAGAAGGAAGCAGGAAGTACGCCCTCGTCCCCTTCTTTCCCACGGGACCACAATGTCTTGCCAAGTGAGCTCAGAGCTGACAGAACAGTTCTGGGAAGGAATGGAGGAGTGAAATCTGTCCTCCCTGACCTGTTAAACCACTTGATTCTCATGAGCCTCCCGTCCTCCCCTTTAAGCAATTCTGTGTGTGAAGCCAGTTGGAAAACACAAGATGCCATCAGTCCAAAGGGTTATCCCTGATGACCCGTACGCAGCCTTCAACTGTCCAACATGAACCAGGCCTCGGGGTTCTACCTGATCTGTGGGTATGCGATTGATTTTTATTTATCTTTCTTTAAAAGCTACTCTGAGTTGCTTTGGAATTTGCAATCATGCCCTCAAAGAATTACCGCAACACATGAAACAGCTGCCCAGCCTATGCGTTTCTAACTTCCTTTGTCTCTCCTGAATGCTTGATTTGTTTCTATTGTTTTTTTTTTTTCTTATTGAGCATCGAAAATTCACTATGAGTCCTTGTCTCTCCATTAATGTTTGATCGTCTAATCTGGGTGGTATTGCCTGAGGAAGCCAAAGGTAAAAGCTAATGATAACGATGGTATCTAACACTTAGCTAATGCTCAGTGGTGACTAGGATCAGGTATTTCATGGGTGTTCAGTCATGCCCTCCTCACCACGATCTTAGGAGGTAAGTGCTCCTGTAGGACCCATTTCACAGATGAGGAAACTGAGGATGGGAAGGATAAGATGCTTGCTAGGGGTCACACAGCTAGCAGGTGGCGGAAACCAGATAGGAAACCAGGATATCGCTCCCAGAACTTTGCCTTTCATCACGGTGAACCCCGACGCATATCCTTCTGCACACTGAGACTGGGAGAGCCGGGAATGACCTTGTTATTTTTAACCATGTGCAAAGTGCAAGCTCTTCATTTATTCTACCTTTAACCCTTCTGTTTTTCCCTCCCAAACTCTCAGACGACGGAAATGCTTAAAGCAAACTAAGGTAGTGTGAGACCACACCATGTAAGTGTGAGCATGGCTCCTTGTGGGTCCGGCTGTTGTGTTGTGCGCTTCTGCCTACCGCCCCCGCATGTTCTCCCCGCTGCTCTGCGCGGGCTCCCCGCTTTCACCGCTTGGCTCTTGGGCCGCATGAACCGTCACTCTTAAGCCATAGATCTTCTGTCTCGCTCCTGATTTTATACTTGTGCTTCTCTCTCCTGCCACCCCCGGCACCTGGGCAGGAGCCAGAGCATGTGCCGCCGTCAGCAGGGGAGGAGCCGGGAACTCCTGGGGAATGCGTGAGGTCATTGTTCTCCCACAATGAGCCCTCGGATTGTCAGCTCTTAGGATGCTGGGCATGTGCACACATTCTCGCGGTGACGCCTGACTTCACAGGGCGGAAACATCTGTGGGCTTCTCCATGCTGGTCGTGGTCGCCGATCCCACGCCTTCGCGGTGCTGTGTCCTTCTGGGGCCATCAGCCTAAGCAGATTATTGTTCTGTGAGTCTTTGTAGAGGTGAATGCTATGTGAAAATTAATACCATCCTGCCGTGGCAGCGCTAAAATGAGCCATGGAGAGAAGTAGTAACCTCGTTTCTTTATTATTTCCTCTGTACGTATGTATATGATGGACACACATACCTAATGTTAAGCGTGTGATCGTGGAGAATAATGGTTTTGAGGCCAAATGATGGGCTCTATGATGCTTCATTCACACTATTGTGTTTTGGTGTTCCCTGAATCCACATAAACTATATTTCCACTTCAAATGAATTTAACATGTGATAAACTAGACTTACAGAATAAGTTGCAGAGGAGAAATTTGTGTCTGACAAAGAGAATATCTGGAACGTTTGAAATATGACCCCGTCTTACTGTGTACAGACTTCCCCACCTGCCGACTACCTCGGGGCTGGATCTGCTTATCCTCAGTCCTACTGAAGTTTCAAGTGTGTGTTCAATAGGTATTAAGGAGGAAACCTTTCCAAATTAGTTGTCGGAGATGACAAGAACTTAAAATTGAAGGGGCTGTCATGAGATGCGTCCCCTCCATGTTGAGACCCCCACCCCACCATTTAGATGTGCTCAGAATTCTGGAGCTGACGGGTCCTTAGGGATGTTGGGTCCTTCACTCCAAACCCCTTAATTTACAGACAATGACTGGGAGGGAAAGTAACTTGCCCAGGATGGTGGGGCAGAGGCTGGATTAAATCTCAGTCCTCTTCTTTCCATCGAAGCATCTCACCAGTGTATCATCCCAGCTCATTTCTCACTGGGAGAGAACCCCCTGCATAGCCATTCACTTTTCTTTTTAAAAGTGAATGAAAGTAAAGGAACCTACATCCCAAGAAAAGATTCCGGTCCCAGTCCTGGCTGTGCCATATATATCTGGGTGAGCCTGGGAAAGTTATGGTGCCTCTCTGAACCTCAGGCTCCTCACCCATAAAACGAGTGTGAAAACTGCTGGTTTCAGTAAGTATATAAATGCTAACTTTGCTCACGAGCCTCCAGCTGCTTTTGTGCAGTCCTCCCAGCAGTATTCATTTCCCGCTACAGAGTTATGAAAGAAGTTCTAATCGGCTGTACTAACCCCAGCAAGAGCCCCGTGAGTCTCTCTTACCAAGTGAAGGGGGACAAAGGCAGGAGGGAGAAGGTGTGGGTGAGAAGCAAGCAGCCTGCCCTCCTCGTACAGTCCTGTGAAACCAAGGGAGACACAGCAAACCCCAAACTTTGTCATCTTCAATTTCTGCAGTTTGGGGCTATCTAGCTGATGTCTCCTCCTCTCCACCACAAGACGCCAAGCCCAGTATGTAAACAAGTTGTCTTTTTCCAGTGTGTTGCTTATGGAGGTGACAGGGCCAGGAAAGTCTCTGAGGCAATCCAAGAGTAATTGAAAAGCCAACAGAGGCCCACAGATGCCACCTTCAGCAAAGTTGTGAGATACACTCCTTGTTCGCATAAAACTACAGAAATGCAGATATGAACCAAATACACAATGTAATTTTTAACGGGGCTTGCTTTTTCCATAGGAAATCCATGGCATTTTTATGAAGGATCTTTTTTATGAAGCAACGAACCATCACTTGATTTAACAGTTTGACCCATTTGTCTTCCGTATAGCAAGCTTAGCTTAACGTGCACCTTTTCTCAAAGTAGCCCATCTGGTCTGCACCTGTCTGCCATGGAGCTGCCCCTGATTCAAAGTTGAGAGGGAAGAGCTGGTCAGGGTATGGTAGGGAGGGGGCATGAATCACAGAGGTGGACAATTGCCTGCTCACTTCTTAGGTTCTAATGCTGCTGGACAGAATGTAGCCCCACAAAAAAAAACCATGACCTCAGAGAGTATCCCTGGGCTAGAATTTCAGCACCAGGATTTTGGTGGGGTGGGGAGGTAGGAGGGCAAATCTGGCTAGAAAGTTTGTGTTAAAGGACTCTTAAAGTTGCGTTTGCATGGTACCTCATACTGGATTGAAAAATGTCGCTCCACCACATCCTTTGGAGGGAGTAGCTGTTGAAAATAATGTGAAGGGCCCACGGGCCTCTTCCTGGCAACCATCATTGCCCTTGAATTCCCAGCCCTTGTCCAGGGACAACCATTAGCACAGCACGAAGAGGAAAACAGCCTCCTTGGGCAGCCGTGCAAGACCAGTTCTACCACTGAGGATACTGGACAGACAAGCAGAGGTGGTGAGCTCCTCACGCTACTTTTGCCTTTGCTGGAGAATACAAGGGGCAGTGGGAGAGGCACTCCCCGTCCGCTTCTTCTGGGTCCTTCCCGGCTCTTCCTAAGATAATCATTGTCCTGCTGAGACCTCTAGTGGCCATTTGGGTAACTGCAGGCGTCTGAACAAGGCGGGAGGAACCACGCGCACACTGAGGGCTGCCCCTGCGGGTCCTCGGAGGTGTGAGGCCTCAGCCTGGAACACTTTCTATATGGAGAATAAAAGGGGAGCCTCTGTGGCCTGAGGGCCCTACAACATCAGCCCGGAGGCCTGGTGACCTGTCAGGTGAACGTGTCCCGCAGGCTCCCAGCCATGGGATGAGAACTCAGCTTTCTTTCATGCCTCAGCAATGCCAGCTTAGTTGTCGGACCCACCAAAGTCCGGGATTTGGCCGATCCTTCAAGGCTTGCCCTAGAACAGACCTGATCCTCCACTTTTGCCCGAAACCAAGCTGAGTTCCTGAGAGTCTGAAAAGAGAGCCACCAGCAGCCTGACAAACACACCAACCCACGTTTGCTCCCCTGGGGCCAGGCAGCCCCGCCCGGCCTCCCCGGACACTCACCCCCCAGAGGGACAGCAAACAAACCCGCCACCACCCCTGCCTCCCACACTCTGGTCCTCAGGGCTCCCTGAGAACAGTTAAGTGGGTTACCCCTGATGGGCACAAAACTAAACTGTGGTAATTGTTCTAACCCAGTGGCATTCTCAAGGCATGGTCCCCAGACCAGCAGCATCAGGATCATTCGGGAACTGAGAAGGAAAGCAGACTCTCAGGCCCTGCCCAGGCCCTGCCCCAGCAGTGCAGAATCAGAGCCTCTCTGAATGGGGCCCCACCACCTCCAGGTGATCCTGAGGCCACCTGCGGTTCAAGAATAACTCCAAGCAATGTCTATGATGAATACACAAATGTCTATGATGAAAGATAATAAACTTCTGGCTTATTTAAAATGTGGATTCTGACCCCTGCCCCACAGGGGTTTAGTAGCTCTGAAACGGGGTTGCAGAAATCTGATTTTGAAACTATTGTTCCATGTAACCCTGTTGTGGGTGACCCATGGACCCCCATTTTGAACTTCTGTTCTGGAACGAGCAGGACAAGCACAGGTTAGCTTCCTCTCTTGAATTAGAGGTAAGGGTTGTTCTCACATCTTGCGGGTCATGAAAAAGATCCCTGTAAATATATCAGAGTACTCCAGTCTCCATATTGTCACAAGTTGGTTTTTGCTGCAGCCGTGAGGAGAATCTCGGTGGAATCTCTGTCATAATCTGAACAAAGTGATGTTAATGCCTGAGAGACCAGGAAGGAGAGGAAGCCTGTGGCTTCTTAGGAGTCTGGATCTCGGGGGTGGCATGCCAGGCTTGACTGAGTCTGGATCTCGGGGGTGGTGTGCCAGGCTTGACCAAGTGAAACCGTGTGTCGTCTCTAGGCTGCCAGCCTTTCAAATAGCGAGTTGCCTTTCTTCTCCCTTCTTGAACAATAAGAGAGTTAATGATGCTTTCCCAAGAGGACCCAAGAGGCTAGTTTGTTCTACCATTGTCAGGAAGAAAGAGTTTTCAAAACTTTGGCTCATGTGGGCCTCTGCTTGGACACATAGAATAATTTCTGTGAGGATTCTCGTGAATGAAATGTCCCAGCTCTCCTCAGCACAGGGCCCCGCTGGGAACTCCAGAAAGGATTTGCCATTCTTCTCTGTCCCCTGTCACACTCCCGTTTCACCCCCTAGCCCACTTCCATCCAGGGCACCCACACCTTTCCCAGGGCACTCATTCTTCAGGAAGGACTGAGAAGACTAACATGCCAAGTCACAACTTCCAGGATATGCTGAACCGGCAGGAGGCTTGGAGCTGACACTCCTGGTGGCTGGTTCCCATGGTCATTGTCTGACAACATGCACAGATGTTGTCGGCTTGGGGACAGCAGCTTGATCGGGTCAGGCTTCTATTCTTTCTCGTACATCAGTAGAGCTGGCAAAGCGCTGGCTCCCTTCCTCCCCTCCTTCCCTCCTTCCTTCCTTTCCACCTTCCTTCATCTTCTTCTCCTTATCCATCCTCCCATGCTCCCTTTCCGTGTTTTCTATGCTTCTGTGATTTTCTGCAGCGTTTCCCCTCCTTTTTCTCCATGCTTCTTGCTGGGCCCCCTTCCATCCTGGGAAGTCGGCATCCACCCCACCCAGGCATTCAAAGGCCTCCCCAGCTGTGTGCACCCTGCCTGGCAGGGACCACCCCCTTCACCTACTGTAAAGCACAACTGAAAGACAAACTTCTCATCTGCCCTTCCACAGACAGAGGGGGAGAGAGGGAGGCAAGAAAGAGGAGAGCTGCAAAGAAACACCCAAAAAGAAACCATGAACAGTGTTCAAATTTTAAACTTACTCTGTGTCCAGAAGGAGTGCAGCCCACTCTCCCAGCAGTGGGGTCAGGTCAAAGCACCGTCCTTAAAACTCTGTGTGGGCAGGGGAGAAATGAGGGCACTGCCGAGCGTGGGTCAGTGCTGAGAGACATGAAGGCTTTATCTAAGGAACAAATCCACTCTTCACAGAGATGTTTTGGGGTCTAAGAGGTCCCCTCTTGGGAGCTGGGAAATGGGCAGGACTGGCCTTGTGACAGGGGCATTGATTCTTTTTTTTTTTTTTTCAAGATTTTATTTATTTACTTGACAGACAGAGATCACAAGCAGGCAGAGAGGCAGGCAGAGAGAGAGGAGAAAGCAGGCTCCCTACTGAGCAGAGAGCCTGATGCAGGGCTCAATCCCAGGACCCCGGGATCATGACCTGAGCCAAAGGCAGAGAATTTAACCCACTGAGCCACCCAGGCACTCCAGGGGCATTGATTCTGTTCTGGCTCACGCGCTCTTTGCTCCCACACCCAGGGTCAGCTCCAAGAGTGCAGGACCAACCAGCATAGTCCTAAGCTCAGAAGGACCCAACGCTTGGGGGCTGAATGCTGTGCAGCCCCACGCTTAAAACTGTGTTTTGTAGGTGAAGTCTGATAGGGTAGTGGAAGCTTGGAGCGTGCAAAGGGGTGGGGAGGCTCAGAGACTGCTTCTAGGGCCCCGCTTCCTGCTGCCGCACCCAGCAGATGTTCCCAGCTAGGGGGGAGGGGGATTTCTCCGCTGGCTTTCCTGTCCCCTGGAACCTGAGTCTGCCCAGCCTTTTCTTCTAGGGCCTGCCCAGTGACCGCTGCCACCTTCTACCCCAGGAAGGGCGCAGGCATGGGTGGGGAAGATTCTGGCTGGGTGCACCTGTCTTGCAGGATCTTGGGGACGGACCACCACAGTGCTGCCTCTGTCAGTGGACATCGGGCAGGAGGCCACAACTCAGTAACAGATGGACCTACTGTCCACTCCCAATCCAGTTACCGAGTACAGAGATTGCAGTCCCCTGGGGCTAACCTATCACCATGTTTGGGGAGACCACGGGGTGGGGGGGGAAATTCCCCAGGACCTGCCTCAAGCCAGGGAACAATGCATCGGTCGGTCAGCAGCTGGAAGAGATGATGCCATCAGGCCCAAGTGGGCACACAGAGCAAGGGCCCCCAGAAAGCCCCCTCAAACCCACCCTATAGCTGGGGGAAGCCGTTCTTCCTTCCCAACCTTCCCGAATCTGTGTTGGTATTTTCCAGCCAGTTCAAGGCCTCCTGCAGAGACGAAATGCAAATTATGTGATCTCAGGGATTGCACAAATGAGCTAAATGCTCCGACATTTACATTTAAAGCTAGCACAGCACAATGTAAAAATGAACAATAAAATTCCTGCTAATAATTAAAAGTTTGAACTTTATTTATCTAGAAGGACATTAAGTAGCAAATAAAGAGAGGCCTGGGTGGCTCAGTGGGTTAAGCATCTGCCTTCAGCTCAGGTCATGATTCCAGTGTCCCCCAGCTCCTTGCTCAGGAAGTCTGCTTTCCCCTCTCCTTCTTCCCCTCTCCCATGCCCGTGCTCTCTCTCCCTCTGCCTCTCAAATAAATAAATAAAGTCTTTTATAAATAAGTAAATAAAAAGCAAATAAAATATGCCATGACTAGTGGTGGATGCCCAGTAGTGTGAATATATTTGATACCACCGAACTGTACACTTAAAAATGTAAAATATTGGGGAGGAGTCAAGATGGCGGAGAAGTAGGAGGCTGAGACGACATCAGCCAGCAGGAGATCAGCTAGATAGCCTATCAAACCATTCCGAACACCTACAAATCCAACAGGAGATCGAAGAGAAGAAAAACAACAATTCTAGGAACAGAAAATCGACCACTTTCTGAAAGGTAGGACCAGCGGAGAAGTGAATCCAACGCGACGGGAAGATAGACCCCAGGGGGAGGGGCCGGCTCCCGGCAAGCGGCGGAGCACAAAATCAGAACTTTTAAAAGTCTGCTCCATGGAGGGACATCGCTCCAGAGGCTAAACTGGGGTGAAGACCTCGTGGGGACAGCGTGGACTCAGGTCCCCCGTGGGGACACAGAAGGATCGGGGGTGTCTGAGTGTCGCAGAGCTCACAGGTATTAGAGCGGGGAAGTCGGCTGCGGAGACAGAGCCGAGGTTTCCTAGTGGTCTGTGACACGGACTGGTGCTCTGTGGCACGGACTGGTGCTCTGTGCGAGGGGTCGCCACAAGATCCGGGGAGACTCCGACCCGGGAGAGCTCAGGGATCTACGGGGTTCGGAGACTCCAGGTGAAACTCTGCCAGAGACAGAGATGCTTGGTCACAGGCTGGGTGAGCTCAGAGCACTCCCAGAAGCCAGTGAGACGGGACTGATTACGCACGATTTTCTCCACGTGCGCGCGGTCTCCGAGCGCAAACTGAGGCTAGGGAGACGGGAATGATTAAACGCTTTTTATGAAGGCGCACTGAAGACTGGGACCCCTAGCTCTTGGCTCCTCTGAACCAGAGATTGGGAGGCCGCCATTGTCATTCCCGTCCTCCGGAACTCTACGGAAAGCGTTCAGGGAACAAAAGCTCCCGAAAGCGAACCTGAGAGGATTACTTAGCCCGGCCCCTGGTAAGGGTGGTGCAACTCCGCCTGGGGCAAAGACACTTGAGAATCACTACAACAGGCCCCTCCCCCAGAAGATCAAGGAAATCCAGCCAAGACCAAGTTCACTTAACAAGGAGAACAGCGGATTCTTATCTGGACAAAATGACAAGGCGGAAAAACTCACCACAAAAAAAAGAACAGGAGGCAGGACCGAAGGCTAGGGACCTAATCAATACAGACATTGGTAATATGTCAGATCTGGAATTCAGCATGACGATTCTCAAGGTTCTAGCCAGGCTCGAAAAAGGCATGGAAGATATTAGAGAAACCCTGTCAGGAGAAATAAAAGCCCTTTCTGGAGAAATAAAAGAACTAAAGTCTAATCAAGTTGAAATAAAAAAAGCTATTAATGAGGTGCAATCAAAAATGGAGGC
>RCUC01126026.1:0-67362 GCA_003697995.1 Taxidea taxus jeffersonii
AAAAAAAAAAAAAACAACTCCAATTTCATTGATCTTTTCGATTGCCTCTCTAGTCTCTATTTCCCCTATTTCTGGTCTGATCTTTGTTATTTCCTTCCTTCTACTAATTTTGGGCTCAGTTTGCTTTCCTCCTAGTTCCTTGAGGTGTAAGATAAATTGTTTATTTAAAACTTTCTATTTTCTTAATGTAGGTGTGTATTGCTATGAACTTCCCTCTCAAGACAGCCCATACATTTAGGCAGTTTGCATTTCCATTCTCATTTGTCTCTGATACTTTTTTTAAGGTTTATTTATTTATTTTATATAGAGAGAGAGCAGCTGGAAGGGCAGAGAGAGTCAAGCAGACTCCAGACCCAGAGCAGAGCCCAATATAGGGCTCAATCTCACAGCCCTGAGATCATGACTGAGCCAAAATCAAGAGTTGGACACTTAACTGAGCCACCCAGTTGCACCTCTCTGACACTTTTTGATTTCTCTTTTTATTTCTTCTTTGTCCATATGGTTGTTCAGGGGTTTTTTTTTGTTTGTTTAACCTCCACACATTTGTGGATTTTCCAGTTTTGCTCCTGTTCTTGAATTCTACATTCGTACCATTGAGTTCAGAAAAGATTCTTGGTATGATTTCAATCTTCTTATACGTGTTAAATCTTGTTTTATGGTCTGACATATTAGAGTCCTGTACTTTTTTTATTTTTTCCTACAGATCTGTTAATATCTGCTTTGTATATTCAGACATTCTAATGTTGAGTGTACATGTATTTACAATTGTCATATCCTCTTGATGAACTGACCCATTTATCATTATATAATGGCCTTTTATATATCTTGTTATAGTTTTAGGTGTACAGTCCATCTTGTCTGATATAAGTATAGCTACCCATGCTCTCTTTTGGCTGTCATTTGCATAGCTATCTTGTTCATCTCTTCACCCTTTATCTATGATGAAAGAGAGTCTCTTGTAGGCAACATATAGTTACATCTTATTTTTATATCCATCCAGCTACTCTATGTCCTTTGATTAGAGATTTGGTCCATTTACATTTAAAGTTTTATTGATAAGTAAGGGCTTACTGTTGTCACTTTTTTATTGTTTTCTGAATGTTTTGTAAATCCTTTGTTCCTTCCTTTCTCTTTTGCTGTCTTCTTTTGTGATTTGATGATGTTCTTCTTTGAGCCCTTTCTCTTTGTCTTTTATGTATCTACTATAGCAAACCAAATTCAACAGCATATTAAAAAGACCATATACTGTTACCGGGGTGCCTGGCTGGCTCAGTCAGTAGAGCATGAGACTCTTGATCTCACAGTTGTGAGTTCAAGCCCGACATTGGGTGTAAAGCTTACTTAATGAAAAAAAAAGCTTAAAAGGATCATATATCTGAGTGCCTGGGTGGCATTTGATCATCCGACTCTTGGCTTTGAGTCAAGTTGTGATTTCAGGGTCTTAAGATTAAACCCCAACTCAGGCTCTGCTCTCGACTGCTTAACACTCTCTTTCCTTCTCCCTTTGCCTCTCCCCTGCTCATTCTCTCTCTTTCTCTCTCTCAAATAAATAAATAAATCTTTTTTTAAAAAAGGATAATATATCATAATCAAGTGGGACTTGTCTCTGGACTGTAAGCAATGTTCAACATTTACAAATCAACAAATGTAGGATAACATAAACAAAATGAAGGATAAAAATCACAGGATTGTCTCAATAGATGCAGTAAAAGCATCTGACAAAATTCAATATCTTCTTGGTAAAAACTCTCAACAAATTCGGTGTAGAAGGAATGTACCTCAACATGATAAAGGCCACATGTGACAAGTCCACAGCTAACTTCATATTTAATGATGAAAGACTGAAAGTTTTTCTTCTAAGGTCAGAAACAAGGGAAAAGGACCCACTCTCGCCACTTTCATTCAACATTATAGTAGAAGTCCTAGACGGCAAGAAAAAGAAATAAAAGGTATTCAGATCTGAAAATAAAAAGTAAAATTATCTCTAAGATTGCAGATTACATGATCTCACATAGAGCAAACCCAACGATTCCACCAAAAAACTATTAGCACTGTTAAACAAATTCAGTAAATTTGCAGGATACAAAATCAATACACAAAAATCATTTGTGTTTCTATACACTAACAATGAAGTGTTCAAAAATTTGAGGAAACCATCCCATTTACATAGCATCAAAAAGAAAAATATAATATTTAAGAATAAATTTGACCAAAGGGGGAGGGTGTGAAAGATCTGTACACCAAAAACTATTAGACCTTAGTGAAAGAATTTAAAGAAGACACTTAAATAAATGGAAAAATATTAGTGTTCGTGGAGCATAGGAAGTCTTTTTATTAAGATGTTCATACTACCCAAAGAGTCAATGCAATCTCTATCAAAATTCTAGTGGCATTTTTTCACAGAAATAGAAGTAACAATTCCAAAATTTGCATGGAACCGCAAAAGACCCCCAATAGCTAAAGCAACCTTGAACAAGAAGAAGAAAGCTGGAAGCATCACACTTCATTATTTCAAACTCTATTACAAAGTGATCGTTGGGTCTGTTGTCAGAGGAACGAGACTGAGATATGGTGAAAGTTATTTAAAGCTTAATTTTATGCCAAGTATCAGATGTCGGACTGATCAGCCAGGGGAACGAGACTGAAACAAAGTTAAAGTTATGTAAAGCTTTATTCTATGCCAAGGGTTAGAAGTCAGACTGACCGGTCAGGGCCGCCTCCGAAGAGAGCGACCCCTCCCAATTTTACAGGCCACCTTTTACTGGGTAAAACTGCAACCCATATCTTGGTATTTCAACCCACCGGGTTTGTGCGTCTCTTGCTGATTGGCTAGTTCCATCCAGTCTGGTGACTTGTTATTTAAAATTACCCCATATCAGGAACTGTTACAAATAGTACTTTCCAGGAAGGCTTAGTCAGTTAACATTTTCAGTGTGAATAATTAGATCATCGTCCTTCCCAAGATGGAGTCATTTTGGCTTGGGCAAGACCTTCTCACTGTTACAAATAGTACTTTGTACTGATTAGATGTCTCCATCTGGCCTGACTCATCCTTGTATTCTACATTTTACTGGTTTTCTGGACTTGCTTTTCAGTAAGTTCCTCTGGGGGGTAGGGTCAATTTAAGTTTACTGTACAAACAACAAAATGGCTATTTAACCATGATGGAGTCGCTCTGGCTAAATAGGCCCTTACAGTGATAGTAATCAAAACAACATGGTGTTGGCATAAAAACAGTCACATAGATCAACTAAAAGTAATAGAGACCCCAGATATAAATCCATGCATATATGGCCAATTAATTTTCACCAAAGCTGTCAAGAATATACAATGGGGAAAGTAGAGTTTCTTCAATAAATGGTGTTGGGAAAATTGGATGCCTACACTCAAAAAAAAGGGGGGGTACAAAAAGAAGGGACACCTGGTGGCTCAGTCAGTTAAGCCACGACCTTCAGCTCAGGTCATGATCCCAGGGTTCTGGGATCGAGTCCTAAATCGGGCTTCTTGCTCAGCAGGGACCTTGCTTCTCTCTCTGCCTCTGCCTGCTTGTGCTCTCTCTCTCTCTCTCTCTCTCTGTGTCTCTCATAAATAAATAAATAAATAAATAAATAAATAAATAAATAAAATCTTAAAAAAAAGAAAGAAAGAAAAAGAAATTACACCCTTATCTTACACCATACACAAAAATCAACTCAAAATAAATTAAAGATTGAAACGTAAGTCCTGCAAGTAAAACTCCTAGAAGAAACATGGGGAAAACTTCTGAACGTTGGTCTTGGTAATAATTTTTTGGATTTGATACTGAAAGGAAAGGCAACAAAAGCAAAATTAAACAAATAGTTTACATCAAACTAAAAACGATTTGCACAGCAAAATCAACAAAATGAAAAGGCAACCTATGGAATAAAAGAAAACATTTGCAAACTATAAATCTGACAGAGTTAATATCCAAAATATCTAAGGGACTCTTACAATAAAAAGTAAATAAAATTTTTAAATGGGCATAGAACCTAAATAGACAGTTTTCCAAAGAAGACATACAAATGGCCAGTAAGTACATGACAAGTGTTCAATATCACTAATTATCAGGGAAATGTAAATCAAAACCAAAATCAGATATCACTTCAGATGTATTATTACAAAGTCAAAATATAACAAGTATTGGATGTAGAAAAAAGTGAACCTTTGTACACCATTGGTGGGATATAAATTGTTAAAACCATTAAAGAATGTAATATGGAAGTTCCTCAAAAAATTAAAAATGAATAACCATATGCCAGCAATCTCACTTCTGGGTATACACCTAAAGAAAATGAAACCAGGATTTTGAAAATGTATCTCCACTCCCATGTTCATTGTAGCATTATTCACACTAGCCAAGGTATGAAAATAACCTAAATGCCCATTGATGGATGAATGGATAAAGATGAGGTGTGTAGGGGCGCCTGGTTGGCTCAGTCATTAAGTGTCTGCCTTTGGCTCAGGTCATGATCCCAGGGTCCTGGGTTTGAGCCCCGCATCGGGCTACCTGCTTGGCGGAAGCCTGCTTCTCCTTCTCCCATTCCCTCCTTTTGTGTTCCCTCTCTGGCTGAGTTTCTTTCTGTCAAATAAATAAAATCTTTTTAAAAAAAAAAAGATGAGGTGTGTATATGTGTGTGTGTGTGTGTGTGTGTGTGTGTGTGTGTATACATATACAATGAAATATTATTCAGCTATAAAAAAAGAAGGAGATCCTGCCATTTGCAACACGGATAGACCTGAAAGACATTATGATAAGTGAAATAAACCAAATGTAGAAGGACAAATATTGCCTGATCTTACTGATATTTAGAATATATATACAAATGGTCCCTGAATTAAGGACAGTTTGACTTCTGATTTTTTGACTGTATGATGGTACGAAAATGATATGCCTCTGGAAAAAACCTTACTTTCAGTTTTGAGTTTAGATCTCTTCCAAGGCTAGCAATATGCACCATAATCCTTTCCCCTGCTGCTGGGCAGTGAGAGTGAGCCACAGCTCCCAGCCAGCCCCACGAACACAGGATAAACAACCGATACACTCATAACCATTCTGCAACTGTATAACCACTCGGTTTCACACTTTCAGTACTGTATCCAGTAAATTACATGAGATATTCAACACTTTATTATAAAATATGCCTTGTGTCAGATTATTTTACCCAACTGCAGGCTAATGGATGTGCTCTGAGACCATTTAAGTTAGACTAGGCTAACCTACGATGCTCAATAGGTTAGGTATATTAAATGCATTTTTGACTTATAATATTTATCCAGACATAACCCCATTATAAGTTGAGGAAGATCTATATTTTGCTAAGAACTCATAGTAACAAAAATAATTGTTATGGTAAGCATGAGTGTTGGAGTAAAGGGGATATTTTTTAAAAAGTAGAATGGTGATTGCCAAGGGCTGGGGGTAGGGGGTCATGGTTAATTACTATTTAATGGGTATAGGGTTTCAGTTTAGCAAGATGAAAAGAGTTCTGGAGATGGATAGTGATTATGGTTGTACAAAATACATTACATTTGATTTTAAAATATTTAAAATTTTTTTGATTTAGTGTGGTAAAATGTACATTACATAAGATTTAACATTTTAACTGTTTTTAAGTGTTCAATCCAAAGATATTAAGTACATTCACATTGTGTAACCCATTAAACCTTAACTCTCCATTCTCCCTTCCCCCTAGTACCTGGAAACCAATATTCTATTTTCTGCCTCTGCCAATCTGCCTAATATAGCTACCTTATATAAGTGGATCATACAATATTTGTCCTTTTGTGTCCATTTGGTATCATGTATCAGTCTTTTAAAGGCTGGATAATATTCCTTTACATGTTTATACCCATTTTGTTTTTCTGTTGATCCATTGATGCACATTTGGTTTGTTGGCCCTGAATTTTATTTTAGTTTATTTTAAGATTTTATTTGTTTATTTGAGAGAGAGAGAGAGAATGAGCAGTGGGGAGGGGCAGAGGGGGAGGGAGAGTGACAGAGAGAGAGAGAAGCAGACTTCCCACTGAGCGGGATGCCCAACATGGGGCTCTATCCCAGGTAGGTAGGTGCTAACCCACTGAGCCACCCAAGCACCCTGACCCTGAGTTTTAATAAGGAGAGAATTAGATCCTGGTGAGTATTGCCTGCTGAGTTGCTCCCCATTCCTCAGAGGTGGAGGCTTGGTAAGCATCACCCACATCTCTGAAAAATTAAAATTCCTGCATCACTGGATTTGTGCTGCGTAACTTATGTACAGGTTACACACACAAGGACAGAATATCACTCTGGGAGAGGAGTCAAGATGGCGGAGAAGTAGCAGGCTGGGATGACATCAGGCAGCAGGAGACCAGCTGGATAGCCTATCAAACCATTCCAAACACCTACGAATCCAACCAGAGATCGAAGACAAGAAGAGCAACAATTCTAGAAACAGAAAATCGACCACTTTCTGAAAGGTAGGACCAGCGGAGAAGTGAATCCAACACGACGTGAAGATAGACCCCAGGGGGAGGGGCCGGCTCCCAGCAAGGGGCAGAACAACGGAGCACAAAATCAGCACTTTTAAAAGTCTGCTCCACGGAGGGACATCGCTCCAGAGGCTAAACTGGGGTGAAGACCTCACGGGGACAGCGTGGACTCAGGTCCCGCGGGGTCACAGAAGGATCGGGGGTGTCTGAGTGTTGCAGAGCTCACAGGTATTAGAGCAGGGAAGCCGGCTGTGGAGACAGCTCTCAACTCGGGGTTTCCTAGAGCCGTGGTCTGTGACACGGGTCGGTGCTCTGTGCGTTGGGTCCCCACAAGATCTGGGGAGACTCCGACCTGGGAGAGCTCAGGGATCTACGGGGTCCGGAGACTCCAGGTGGGACTCTGCCAGAGACAGAGATGCTTGGTCACAGGCTGGGTGACCTCGGAACGCAGCCAGAGGCCAGTGAGACGGGAGCGATTACGCACGATTTTCTCCAAGCGCGGCCGGAGGCTGGGGAGACGGGAGTGATTAAGCGCTTCTCTCTGAAGGCGCACTGAAGACTGGGGCCCCGAGCTCTCAGCTCCTCCGAGCCAGAGATTGGGAGGCCGCCATTTTCATTCCCGTCCTCCGGAACTCTATAGAAAACGTCCAGGGAACAAAAGCTCCCGAAAGCGAACCTGAGAGGATTACTTAGCCCGGCCCCTGGTAAGGGCGGTGCAATTCTGCCCGGGGCAGAGACACTTGAGAATCACTACAACAGGCCCCTCTCCCAGAAGATCAACAAGAAACCCAGCCAAGACCAAGTTCACTTAACAAGGAGAACAGCGGAATTCCAGAGGAGAAGAAAACAAAGCATGGAATTCTTGGCTTTCTCCCCATGAATCTTTAGTCTTGAAAAGTTAATTAACTTTCAAAAATTTTTTTCTCTTCTGCTAATTTTTTTTTAACTTTTACCCTTTCCTCTTTTAACATTTTTTTAACTAGTTTATCTTAATAACTTTCTTCACTTGATCTTAGCCAAAAGGCCTTAAAAAAATATTTTTTGAACCTTTATTATTATAGTCATATTCTATCCTTCACTGTATCTAACTTTATTTTTTGTACACACATAGGGTTTTTTTTTCTTCTTAAAAAATTGGGGTACAACTTCTTCTGATAGATCAGAATACACCCCAAATCTAGTACCGGGCTTGATCTAGTCTCCAGCCCAAGGAAGTTCTCTCCACTTTCTTTTTTTTTTTTAATTCTCCCTACCAACTTACCTTATCAACTCCTTTGTTAGGGAAAAAAATTTTTTTTTCACCTTTATAGTCATATTTCGTCCCTTCATTGTGTTTACCCTTTTATATGTTTTTCATTCTTTAAAATTTTGGGAGGTAGTTTCTTCTAAGAGACCAAAATACTCCCAAAATTAAGTGGGTGACCCTGTTCTAGTCACCAGTCTAATACATATATATTTTTTTCTTTTTTTATATTTTTTCTTTATTTGTGTTCTCTTTTTTTTTTAATTTTTTTCTCTCTTTTCTGAACTTTTTTTTACCCCCTTTCTCCCCCACCTCACAATTTGGGGTCTCTTCTGATTTGGTTAAAGCACATCTTCCTGGGGTCTTTGCCACCCTTTTAGTATTACATTTGCTCCTTCATATATTCTTATCTGGACAAAATGACAAGGCGGAAAAACTCACCACAAAAAAAAGAACAGGAGGCAGTACCGAAGGCTAGGGACCTAATCAATACAGACATTGGTAATATGTCAGATCTGGAATTCAGGATGACGATTCTCAAGGTTCTAGCCGAGCTTGAAAAAGGCATGGAAGATATTAGAGAAACCCTGTCAGGAGAAATAAAAGCCCTTCTGGAGAAATAAAAGAACTAAAGTCTAATCAAGTTGAAATAAAAAAAGCTATTAATGAGGTGCAATCAAAAATGGAGGCTCTTACTGCTAGGATAAATTATCTGAGGCAGAAGAAAGAATTAGTGATATAGAAGACCAAATGACAGAGAATAAAGAAGCTGAGCAAAAGAGAGACAAACAACTACTGGATCACGAGGGGAGAATTCGAGAGATAAGTGATACCATAAGACGAAACAACATTAGAATAATTGGGATTCCAGAAGAAGAAGAAAGAGAAAGAGGGGCAGAAGGTATACTGGAGAGAATTATTGTAGAGAATTTCCCTAATATAACAAAGGGAAGAATCATCAAAATCCAGGAGGTGCAGAGAATCCCCCTCAAAATCAATAGGAATAGGTCCACACCCCATCATCTAATAGTAAAATTTACAAATTTTAGTGACAAAGAGAAAATCCTGAAAGCAGCACGGGACAAGAAGTCTGTAACATACAATGGTAAAAATATTAGATTGGCAGCCGACTTATCCACAGAGACCTGGCAGGCCAGAAAGAACTGGCATGATATATTCAGAGCACTAAACGAGAAAAACATGCAGCCAAGAATACTTTATCCAGCTAGGTTATCATTGAAAATAGAAGGAGAGATAAAAAGCTTCCAGGACAAACAAAAACTGAAAGAATTTGTAAACACCAAACCAGCTCTACAGGAAATATTGAAAGTGGTCCTCTAAGCAAAGAGAGACCCTAAAAGTATTATCAGAAAGGAACAGAGACAATATACAGTAACAATCACCTTACAGGCAATACAATGGCACTAAATTCATATCTCTCGATAGTTACCCTGAACGTAAATGGGCTAAATGCCCCAATCAAAAGACACAGGGTTTCAGAATGGATAAAAAAACAAAACCCATCAATATGCTGCCTACAAGGAACCCATTTTAGACCTGAAGACACCTCCAGATTGAAAGTGAGGGGGTGGAAAACAATTTACCATGCTAATGGACATCAGAAGAAAGCTGGGGTGGCAATCCTTATATCAGATCAATTAGATTTTAAGCCAAAGACTATAATAAGAGATGAGGAAGGACACTATATCATACTCAAAGGGTATGTTCAACAAGATCTAACAATTTTAAATATCTATGCCCCTAACATGGGAGCAGCCAACTATATAAACCAATTAATAACAAAATCAAAGAAACACATTGACAATAATACAGTAATAGTAGGAGACTTTAACACGCCCCTCACTGAAATGGACAGATCATTCGAGCAAAAGATCAACAAGGAAATAAAGGTCTTAAATGACACACTGGAGCAGATGGACATCACAGATATATTCAGAACATTCCATCCCAAAGCAACAGAATACACGTTCTTCTCTAGTGCCCATGGAACATTCTCCAGAATAGATCACATCCTGGGCCATAAATCAGGTCTCAACCGGTATCAAAAGATTGGGATCATTCCCTGCATATTTTCAGACCACAATGCTCTGAAGCTAGAACTCAACCACAAGAGGAAATTTGGAAAGAGCACAAATACATGGAGACTCAACAGAATATCACTCTGATGACAGCATGTTTACTTTTTTTTTTTAAAGATTTTATTTATTTGACAGATAGAAATCACAAGTAGGCAGACAGAGAGGCAGGCAGAGAGAGGAGAAAGCAGGCTCCCTGCTGAGCAGAGAGCCCGATGTGGGGCTCGATCCCAGGACCCTGGGATCATGACCTGAGCCAAGGCAGAGGCTTTAACCCATTGAGGCATCCAGGTGCCCCCAGCATGTTTACTTTTTAATCTCTTGCTCTGCTCTACTCACTTTGCCCTCCTGAAGGCTTGTGTCCTAGTTAGGCATTTTATTCAGCTTTGAACCTCCAATTTATACTAGTGGACTTCTTGTTTATAACACCCCCTTCCAACAATCCCCTTTCCTCTATGAAAGCACTGTTCCTCTCTTTTGTTCTCTGAACTTGCCTATGGTTTTGCCATAGCTTCCATGTCCAGAATAGAATACAATTTTCTGCTATTCCCAAATAAATCCATTTTTTAATATTTTATTTATTTATTTGACAGAGATCACAAGTAGGTGGAAAGGCAGGCAGAGAGAGGTGGGGGGAAGCAGGCTACCTGCTGAGCAGAGAGCACGATGCGGGGCTCAATTTCAGGACCCTGGGATCATGCCCTGAGCCAAAAGCAGAGGCTTTAACCACTGAGCCACCCAGGTGCCCCATAAATCCCTTTTTGGTGGTAAAATAACGGAGAGTTTTTATCTTGAAGCTTAACAATATGTAACACATGTACTGGCATGCTGACAGCACTATGTGTTAGCTAGTGTCGTTACTCATTGGCTAGAACTGTGTCACAGGACTACTCAGAGAGGGAAGTCGCGCCCCCTATAAGATTGAGGGTCTGTTAGTAAAGAAGGAGAGAAGCCCACTGAACAGCCGTCTAGCAGTGCTGCAGAAGAGAAAGAAGGAGGGAGAAAGGATGACCAACCCAGCAAGCAGGTGACTGATTTAGAGAGACAGTGTAGTATCCGTGATTAATAGGGCAGGCCCTAAAGCCAGGACTCAAGTCTTGGTTGGAAATTTTCTGTGTAACTTTGTAGGAATTATATGCCTCCCAGGATCTCAGTCTCCTCATCTACAGAACGGTAATGATATCAGTTCCCACCACAGGGCATTGTTATGAGAAGTAAATGAGATAGTGCTTAGAAACCACCTGCAGGGGTGCCTGGGTGGCTCATTTGGTTAAACAACTGCCTTTGGCTCAGGTCATGATCCTGGAGTTGCAGGATCGAGTCCCACAACAGGGTCCCTGCTCAATGGGGAGTCTGTTTCTCCCTCCAACTTCTCCCTTCTCATGCTCTCTCTCTCTCTTAAATAAATAAAATAAAAAGAAACCACCTGTAATATAAATGCTCACAACGTTTTTAAAGCATCAGTAAACCTTTCTTGTGCAGGACCTCACATGGTCGATGTACATGGTGAAAGCTTCATGAGCCCAGAGTCTGGTCAACAGTTTTATAGATTCAACTCAAATTTTCTGGGATGCAAATAAGGATTTAAATTTTCACCATAAAGGGGCACCTGGGTTGCTCAATCAGTTAAGCATCCAATCTTGATTTCAGCTCACATCATGATCTCAGGATCCTGGGATCAAGCCCAGTGTCAGGCTTCCAGCTCTGTAGGGAATCTGCTTGAAAATTCTCTTCCTCTCCCTCTGCCCCTCCTTCCACTCACATGTGCGTTCTCTCTCTCCCTCTCTCTCTAAAATAATTAAATGTATCTTTTTTGAAAAAATTCTGAAACTTCACCAAAACTACAAAGCCACATATCGGTGTTATTAATGATAATGCAACTAATATATTTAGTGTTAACTGCTGTAGGGGCAACAGGACGGATAAGGTATGATTCCTGACTTGGAGATACTAACAAAATGATCAGATGTGACTTTGCCAGATTCATGGGTTACAAGAGAGTTACACATAATCCTGAAGGCTTAATGAAAGAAAAGGCCAGATTTGTTTAGAGCACTTGAAAACTTAGATTTAGATCTAGAGTCTTCCATGAGCTTTCACTGAAGGCAGTGAAGGGAGGCTCTGGGAGGACAGATATCCCGCACAGAGAGGACAACATGAATCAAGCCACAGAAGCGGGAAGGCAGATGGCACCCTTGGAAATACTTTAGCTAGAAAATAGGTGAGTAGTGAGAAATACAGAAGGAACAGTGTTGGGACCACAGTGGACTAAGAACATCAAAATTAGGAGTTTCTACAGAAGACACTGGGGAAACACTGAAGCTTCTTGGTAAAAAATGTGACCTCAGGGTAGATCTTGTAGTGAGTGACAGGTAAAATGGATTGGATAAGATGGGAATCCACTGAAAAGGCTGTTGGCCTAATGCAGGGGAGGCTTAGTGAGAATCTGATGGGCAGAGTGGGAGCTGTAGAAATGAAAGAAGCATTGTCCAGGTGATACTTTGAGTCACAAATCGTTGACTTTATGGACAAAAGATGAAATTTCAAACACAGCTGCAAGACTTTGATGCCTATGAGAAGAACGATGGTGGTTTTAATAGGCCATTTGTTTAACAAATATTTATTAAAAGCCTTTTTTAAAGATTTTATTTATTTATTTATCAGAGAGAGAGACAGCACAAGCAGGGGGAATGACAGGCAGAGCAGGTAGAAGGAGAAGCAGGCTCTCCGCTGAGCAAGGAGCCTGATCCTGATGCAGAACTCAATCCCAGGACCCTGGGATCATGACTAAGCTGAGGGCAGCCGCTCAACCTACTGAGCCACGCAGGTGTCCCTATTAAAAGCCAGGAACTGTTGAGGTGGCTGGGATACAACTCTGCAAAACGGAGAGCCTGTGTCTTCCTGGAGCTAACCTTCCAACATTCATTCTTAGGGAATGGAAGTTTGAGGAACATCTACTTTTAGCAGGAGGGGTATGAAGCACAGCAGGCAAGAGAGAAGCATTCCAAGGGCAGGATAGAATGCCACGGAGCATCGTGAAGAGGAGGCTGCCAAGGTAGCCGAGTGATAACTGGTACCTGTGAACAGCCATTCCCTCTGTGGCTTCCTAATCTAAACCTTAGCCTCCTAGCTGGTCCTCTGTTTCCAGTTCTTTCCCTATCAGCATTTCCTGAGCAGCGCAGCCACACGAATCTCCCTAAAATGTTCCAAGTACAAATCCCTGAGGTTCACGCTGACACCCGCCTTGCAATTCCATCCACCACTATAGCTGTTCTTAATCTCTCAAACCTTTCGCTGAAGTAAAAACGATGTTTTCCCTGTTTTGCTCATCCATTCCAGGATGGAGGCGGGATTAGACGAGGGAGATGCTTGAAGCAGCGCCTGAACAGCTCGTTGAAATAGTCCCCTAAAGGTGTCCAAAGGGGCAGGAGGAAAATTTTGAGGTTTTTATGCACTCCTGTGTATGCTACTTAGAGTTGGTGCAGACATAATAAACACTGAGGATGCTGCACAGGTTTAAGGATATGTGAACATTTTTCACTGGAGACACATTTGGAATTGTCTTCGGAAGAGCGTGGCGAACTTGAAATTCAAGTTTGCAATTTCCAGTTTCCAATGTTTAGGTAACTTGTAAATTAACCATGCCCAAAGACTCTTCTGGAGTGCGAACCGCAGTAAATATAAACTCTAAAATGTGAATGAATGCATCGCCGTCTGACCGAGTGGACCCGTGGACCCGCGCACCCGCGAACACACAAAGACGCCAACATAGTCCTCCCACCGCGAGACTCCCGAACTCTGAGGGCAAAAGAACTACATTGCCCATAAGGTTTCGCGCGGCGGGCCGGCGCTCCCGCGGGGCATCCTGGGAAACGTAGTTCGCGCGTTCCTTAAATGGCCCACGCTCCAGGCCGCGGGAGAGCTCCCCGCACCAGCATGGCTGCGCCCATTTGGGGCGCGTGTGGTTGTTTCGAATGTGGGTCTGAGCCAGCTCGTGGGGCTGGGCTTTAGGCAGTAAGTGGGGCTGGCAGCTTGGGTTCTCGGGGTGGGGACGTGGGAGGCGCAGGGACGCTGTGGGCTGCACGCCTGAGGCCGGCGAGGCGAGGGACTGCCTCGGCGGCCTCCGGACGCCGCGCTCGTCGGGCGTCGGGTCAGCGGTACGCGGCCGCGGGGACCGTCTGGTTTTTCGCGTCCCTAGGCCCCTGGGTGGCTTAGAGGGCTGGAGGCCTGGCCTCCGCCGCGGCGTGGGGCAGACCGACATCCAGACGACATTCTCGAGGCCGGACCTTCAAGCTCCATTTTTTGTGCTTTTTTTTTTTTTTTGAGGAACGGGTTGAAAAGGAATATATTGCATTTCAGCGCTTCCTGTCCCTTAGGAACTGTGCTAGGCGCTTTGCGTGTCTCATCTCCAAGTGACCCTCCTCCACACTCGAGGTGAGGCCTTGAGCGAGTCCCCACAGCTAAGGTTAGCATCACTGGACACAGAGTGGCGGGCCTTTGGGCTCGTTGGTTTTCATGGCAGTCTTTTTTCCCCAGTGAACCTCCTTCCGGCTCTTTAGCTTTGGGACCATGTACTAAACTGCTGTAAAGATTAGTTTGTTCCCTTTAATTCCTCTGAGTGTCATAATCTGGTACAAGAAGTGTGAGAAGCTGAGATTTCAGGAAGCGGTTGATGGCCCCCAGGCCCTTTCAACTCTCAGACTCTAGAATTGGCTTTGCCACCCCAGTAGTAGATGAGGTGTAATGAGGGGTTTTCTTTGTTTTTTCACCATGCTTTTTTAAAAAGCAGCTATTCTTTATTGTGAGCCAAACCTGTGCACCAAGTGCCTTTCTTAAGTCTCTCATTTGGTTTAAGTGACCCTGCATGGTAGTCGGCATCCCGTTTTACACATGAGAACACAGGTTAGTTAACTTGCCTGCGGTCCCCCAGGTGGTGTGGAGCAAGGATAAGAAAATCCAGGTCTTGCAGTCTCCAAAGCCCAAACTACTGGAGTAACTTTCTGATGGAAGTGTATAAGATTGGGAGATGTGTGGAAAACTTGTTTTATAAATAAAAGCATTTGCATAACATGTCATATTTTTTTAAGGGTAGGATCTAGTTTCACAATGTTTGGGGATCTATTTGAAGAAGATTATTCCAGTGTGTCAAATTATCAGTATGGAAAAGAAAAGAAATTATTAAAGACCAAAACCTTGGAGCCACCGGCTCCTAGAGAATTCACCAATTTAAGCGGAATAAGAAATCAGGGTGGAACCTGTTACCTCAATTCCCTTCTTCAGACTCTTCATTTCACACCTGAATTCAGAGGTATGCTGTGTTACATGCTTGTGATTAATAACATGTACCCTTGTCTCTACATGTAATCAATTATGCAAGATTACAAATTACCTAAAAGGTGTATTCCCCAGTATGCGTTTATTGTGGCTAAGGTAAGAAATGCTCATCCTCTTTGTAGGGAAATGTGAAGCTTAAATTATCTTAAATACATTCTGTGCAAGCACAGTAATTTTTAGTAACAAAAAATAAGGCAATGGATTTCTTTTCTAATTCTAATTTAAAATACAACATAAAGACAGTTTGCCAGCCTTCCTTACTGTTATGCTCTTTGTATTTTTGAGTTTTAAAATTTCTCTAAAGTAATAAACATTCCAGCCAAGGTTATCCAAAACGATTCTGTCCTGCCTTTTAGAGTGGGGACGGAGCATCACATTATTTATACAGTCCACAGTCTATCTGCAATTCTGAAATCCAGAATGTTCCAACAGCCTGATTTGAACTGCTTTGGCATCAGAACCTGACCTAATGTGAGGCTGTTTATAGTCTTAGTTATCTCACTTGGGTGGTTATTCATACATTTATTCCAGGAGTATTAACTCCTTGATTAATGGATACTGTTTATCCCAAACCCTGCTGGGGATATAATGTTAACGTACTATGACCCTTTCTTATTACCTTTCTAAAACCTGGATATTCCAGAGACCCAAGATGTTAGATAAGGGACTGTGTATAAGAGACAGAAACCCATTCATGTTAGCTCAATGAAAAGGGGGATTTACTGTAAGAATATAGGGGAATCTCCCTGAAAACACTACAGGAAGCCAACCTGACCTCATTGGAGCCTTGATTTCTTGCCCTGTTTTTCTATTTGTCCCATTCCCATCTCTGCAAACTAGCTTCCTCCAGGAGGGTCTTAGTCTTTCTGATCCCTTTACTTCAGTATGAACATTACCTTCCATGGCCCTGACTGGGGCCTTCAGCCACAAAGCTTCATGAGTGACTCAGCTCTCCACAGCGTCTGCTTATACTGAGGACAAACAGCCTGGCTCATCCTGTATCTAGTATCTCATCCCTCTTCCCATCACTACCAAATTTAGCAGGTTTTTTGACATTTTCTGTTGCTTCTAAGCTTAGAAAGCCTTCCTGCCTCCAGAGATTCAGTAAATATTTACCATTATCCCCTTCCCAGGGCCATTCTAATGGATTAAGTTGCATGTGGGATTTCAGAGTGGTGACATTTGTCCTTGACTCCATTCTCCCCGTGAAAATATCTCCTTATTATATTCAGTTATTCCACTATTAGAAATTTTCAACATAACGTTTCAATAGATTACTAAGGAGAGTTAAAGTTTTCCGAGTTTTAATATAGTTGAAGTAAAAAAGTAGCTTTAACAAGAGACTAAGAAAGGTGATTGGTGGACAAGTGGTCTAGGTCATAGAGAGGGCCACTGAGCAAGGATAGGGCTGAATGGAGAAGGCCACCAAGCAAGAGCCCAGGCCATCTTACTCTCAGCAAAGGAGATTGCTGGCCAAGCAGATGGGCTTGTATCTTAGCGTGGCCTGTGCATTCCCTATAAGGCTTTGCAGGAATCCTGATGCTTATTGAAGGGGTAAGAATTGGCAGAGTGCTGGTGGGGAGAAGAATT
Source organism: Taxidea taxus jeffersonii (assembly GCA_003697995.1). Taxonomy (NCBI): domain Eukaryota; kingdom Metazoa; phylum Chordata; class Mammalia; order Carnivora; family Mustelidae; genus Taxidea; species Taxidea taxus. The sequence continues at coordinate 16,753 of RCUC01126026.1, forward strand.
CTGGAACTTTTGGGGACAGTTTCTTGTGTAGGGCTGGATTGGGTTCTACTGTACTAGTTCATGGTGGCTGAGATAGTGGGAAATAAGTAAAAGTCCTTGTATGGTTTTATGCTTTAACTTTTATGTTTGTAGTTCATTTCTTCCCAGTTCCTGCCAGAAGGGAGGAATATAACATTCATAACCAAGGCAACAGTGGTTTCCAGAGGGAGACAGTACCCATGCCATCCTTAGTCTTCCTAGAGTAGATCAAAGTTTCCTGGTAGGAGTTCCCATCTAGTTTAAATACAGATTTCTCATAAGATTCTGATATACCCCAGTGGGGGGCATGCCTAGACTTGAAAGTATAAAACAGTTGTGAAGACTGGCTCTGGGTTATCAACTTATTTTTCCAGGTAAGGTCACTACCATCAGTTATTACCCTTAACACAGAAAAGACAGTCTTATACCCAAAAAAATAAGGGCATTGAGAGTTAAAGTGGCCTTTCTCTCAAAAGAGTGGTTGGAAGCCTGAAATGTGGCATGTGGATAAACACACGTTACACTATTATATATTGTATATTTCCTCATGTGGCTTTTGGGACCCACTGCCATAGTCAATAGGAAGCCATCAAAGATTTCTGATATTACTGTTTTTACTTTTATAAGCATAGTTTTCCTTTATAGATCTTCTGTACTGAAACCTTAGCATGCCTCTTTATATAGAGTCGGTGGTTAAAGGTAATGTTATCAGGAAGTAAAATGTGTAGAGTAACAGTATAAATACTGCCACAGTCATATTTCTGAATCTTTAACTGATTTTATTTACTGGAGGCTTTGGCTTTCTAAAACCGTTTTTTAAAATGAAATAACATCATTTATATCTCTGATTCTACGTTTTGTTTAGAAGCTTTATTTTGCCTTGGCCCAGAAGAGCTTGGTTCATTCGAGGATAAGGATAAACCTGATGCAAAGGTATTAAATCTGTGATTTACAGGGTCTTTTTTTGGAATATTAAAGAAACTTTTTTTTTTAAGATTTTATTTATTTATTATAGAGAGAGAGAGAGCGAGCACAGGCAGACAGAGTGGTAGGCAGAGGGAGAAGCAGGCTCCCTGGCAAGCAAGGAGCCCGATGTGGGACTCTATCCCAGGACGCTGGGATCATGACCTGAGCTGAAGGCAGCTGCTTAACCAACTGAGCCACCCAGGCGTCCCTTAAAGAAACTTTTTTAAAGGAAGGAATTAAGTTCCTTATTCATAGAAATTCATAATTTTATTAATTACCAAATATTAATCTTTATTTTCGAGAAGCGACTTGGCCTATGTGCCCAAATGAATGTAATCTTCCTTCCAAAAAATAATTACCTCAAATATAGTGCTGCTACTGCTTTATAAACCTGGCTTGGTCAAGAAGATACTTGCAACTGGCCTACACTAGCCTACCGGAAAATCTACTTAATGAACAGATTTGTAACAACAACAAAAAAAATAGAGACTGGTGTTCTTTCAGTTTGATATTCTGGAAATAAGCAGAGTGAGGAATTTATTATGAGTGCATATCTAATCTTGTTCTTTCTGGCTCTAAATACCATTCAGAAGTTTATTGCTTTCAGGCTAAAATCTGTTCTTCTTAATAGGAGTCTTCTGTGATCTGGCCCAGCTCTTCTCAAACCACCTGTGATGCAAAGAGCCAGTTTTTGTTTGTGTATTTCCTTTTATTCCCAGTCTCTTGCAGATCATACATGTGGTGACAACATCAAATTGCCATAAAAGTTTCGAAAGTCTTACTCTTGCTTTAGATAGGAATGTCCAGTCTCCCCACAAGGCTCTGAGCATCCTTCTCTCCTGCCCTAACCCTCCCCACACCAAATAAAGCAGGAAGACGATGAGACAGGTGCAGCCAGCCCTCTGAGGTGTCCAGACTCCACAGTGGCTGGGAGTCGTGACTAGAACTTTCCTCACAGGGAGTGTGTCTCTATCTGAGAGGTTTCAGAGGAATGAATGAGCAGAGACTGAAATGATTGGCAGCAATCAGTCAGGTGGTTTCTTAGGGCCTGTGTGGGCCTTCATATTGATCGTACTGTATCAAAGTAGAAAACTCCAGATAGCTAAAACTTTTGGATTGGATTAGAATTTTAAAAGAAAAGTGAATCTTACTTCCCCATGTGTAATAGTTTTAAACTTCCTCCGGATTGAACTGAATGAACTAGGAAAGAAGAGAAAACTCATTTGCAGTTCTTTTAAAACACCCCAGCTGACGTGAGCAGATTTCATTTAGAAATGCATTTGCTTCTCAATCAGGTTCGGATCATACCCTTGCAGTTACAGCGGTTGTTTGCCCAGCTTCTCGTCTTGGACCAGGATGCAGCGTCCACAGCAGACCTCACTGACAGCTTCGGGTGGACCAGCAATGAGGTACGAAGGTCAGCTCCTCCGAGGAACCAAGTTGTCAGCAATAAAGAGTAAACACTGGTTTAATGACATTATCTAACTTCCTTTAATTTTGTCTTAGGGTCTGAAGAAATAGTTCAAATACTTACTTTTCATGTTCAATAATTACAAGCCAGAGATATATTTCTAGACACTTGTGCTGTGCAGGATTTTATGAATGGGTATGATCTGGCATGGGAGAGAGGGTTGTAGATAGAGGGAGAAGTAGAACTGGCTTTTACAGTTTCTACCCTTCGTATAGTCTAGTTGGGATACAACATCTACTACATGGAAATTGCCATTTATATAACAAACTGCTGATCAGCTCGAAAACATGACTGGCAATAATTCTGTGACTGCCTTTGTGATGTGCTTTTGTGTTTGGGTCTGGGTATTCTCATTGGAACACTCGCTTCAAGCAGAAGGGTGAAAATGTTCTTGGCAGGTCTTTTTATTTTCCCTGTCCCGCTTTTCTCCAGTCTCTCTTCCTTTTCCTCCTGTATGTGAGCATTCTCTGAATTTCTGCTGGAGTTTCTAAAGGGTACTTCACTATATGCAAACACTAAACATGTCAGCAGTGAATAAAGGCGCTTTTCGTCAATATTGATGAGCTGCGATTTTTTTTTTTATGGACTAGATGTATTCTTGCAACAGAGAGGTGTGGAGACTATCACAGAATTTAAAGAGGCAATGACCAGATAACGTTATATTGCCTTCAAAATAAATTTTACACTGTGGTCTTCTAATGAGGAACACGCCTAAGCCAGATGATGCTATGAGGTTGAAGAGGTAGGGCTTAGGCTTTGAAGAAAATGGGGTATCACGCAATTAAATTTCTGGTGTAGGGCAGGCGCTTAGGGTTAATTCCTTCTTCCTTCCTTGTTTTAAAAATGGCCGCTCTGCTGAGCTACAATTCACACGCCTGAAGATTCACTCTTGAGGGTACAGGTTGCGCACTTGTTCGGGATATTCAGAGTTGTACAGCCGTCACAACAGTCCCTTTCAGAACATTTTCATCGCCCCAAAAAGAAACCCCATACCCAGTAGCAGTCACCCTCCCCCCCAGACCCTGGCAACCACCACCTCCTTTCTACCTTCCCAGATTTGCCTGTCCTGGGTATTTCACAGAAATGGAATTATATGATATGAGATCTTCTGAAACTAGCTTCTTTCCCTTAAAAGTCATGTTTCCAAGATTCAGGCGTGTTACAGTGTGTATCAGCACTACTCCATCCCTTTTTATTGCCAAATAATATCCTGCTGGAGGGATGGGCTGTGTTGTTTTTTTTATTTCATCATAAGCTGATGCTTTTTCCTTTTTGATCCTGAGTGTCTACTGAGTTGCTGATTTCACACCCTTAGAGCAGTGAAACCCTTATTTATTAATCTCTAAATAAAATCTCTCAGGAAACCTGCTAGGACTGGTAGAGAGGGATCAGAGGCGCCTAGGCGTCTTTGCCAAACTTAGAATTGTTCAGAAGCAGCGTGAAAACGTGCACCGGTTCCCTTCAGAGGCAGGGATCATGAGTTGAAACACAAGAAAAAAGATCCTGAGGCCCACTTCTCACTCCAACTTCCCTCCACTTTATCAGCTGCTTTTCATGTGACACTTTTCTTTAAAATTGTCTTCCCTCGTGTTCTCTATGTCACCTTTCATTTGTCCTCTGCCTCCTTTCTGGTCAAAGTCAGTCATGACATCCACACGCCAAGTTCTAGGAGACACGTCTCTGCTCTCGGGCAGGCTCTCAGGAGCACTCACCCTAACCCCCATCGAAGCACCAGCTCCCACTGGTTCCTGTGACCTCATCTCCTGGCCCTCCCCCCCAACCCCGCTCTTCCTCCTCTGCTCTGCTTCTGAGTGTTGGTGGCCCCCTTGGCTCCGGTGTATCCATTGTTCTTAAAGCGTTCAGTCTGTAACACAGTTGCCTGACTCATGGGGTGAAGCAAGTGCCACCAGAATTTTTCTCACCTCTGTTACTTGATCCGTATATGCAAGCAGTAAATTCTGGTTCTTTTCAAATGCTGGAAATTCGGGTCCCCTGATAGAATTGAGATTGTGCCATGCCTACGCTGCCAGCTTTTAGAGACAGCTTTGCGTCTATTGTGTTCCTCACTCTTCTCCTTCTGTGGCGCCGCCATGGGTGTGGTTTCCCACAAGAATAAAAGCACTTTCCTGTTTCAAGTGAGTTGAGTTGTACGTACATACCGAACACCCCCTGTTCATGTTTCATTTTGAAATGAAAGTAAAAGTAGTGGTGATCTCTTCCCCTGGTCCCGGTTTGTTTAGCTTAGTCATCCTTAATATTTGATCAAGGCTTACCTTTGGATTTCTAAATAAATCTTGTGTTTTTTAACTAATACCTCTTTAAAAATCTGTGTTGAAAAATCTGAAGCACAAATTGCACTTAAAAGTTACCTGTTTTATAGGAAATGAGGCAACATGATGTGCAGGAACTGAATCGAATTCTCTTTAGTGCTTTGGAAACCTCTTTAGTCGGGACCTCCGGCCATGACCTCATCAATCGTCTGTATCATGGAACCGTTGTTAACCAGGTTGTTTGTAAAGAGTGTAAGAATGTCAGTGAAAAGCAGGTGAATATGCAAGCGTGTTGTTAGTAATAATTCATATCACAAGTTCTAATGCGTAATTAAATATGTGATCTGTAATACCACATGAGGAGCAAAGTGTTTATTACTAGAAACAACCTTATCACGTTTTTTTTCTTTTACTCTAACTACACTTCAGTCCTAAATTTGTAATCCACATTTCCTTGTATAAACTGAAAGAAGCAAATGTCTTAAAGCATAGTTTCAGATATTTAGAAAATAAATTTGGGGTATGTTTATAGGTAGAGGTCTGTGTCCTCATGAGAAAGCCAATATCATGGTTGGTGGGGACAAAAGTTAATTAGGGAAGTAATAAAAATAGAGAACAGTAAGGAATGTTTACAGTAATAAACACGTATAATTAAATACTGGATTTCATTTATGAATGTCCTTCAGGAAGTTCACTTATATGTGTGAGCTTATGTTGTCTGTTTAATCTCATTGGAAATTAGAAATTTGCTCATGAGATAGAATAATCTCCGCTTGCTCTATAAATCTTGTGCAGCACATAATTATATCACTGAACAGTTGTCCCTTAATAAAAATCTCCTTTATCGTTATGGCAAGAGTTAAAGAAAATTACTGTGTTTGTATGAGTAAAAAATTAAATGCCATTTTCTAAATTTTGCATTAATTGCTTTTTTGGATACATATATGTATTCTTTTGCTGCTTTTTATGAAAGAGTTGGGGATAAAAAATACTTTTTGGTCCTTTTTGCCTGTGCCCCTAAAGGGTTTGGTCAGCCTAGTTTGGAAATATTAAGACAATATGTGTCTGGATTACCATATGATTAACTTAACCATTCTATAATAATTCGCAAAGGAATTTTAAGAAATAAATGTATGAAGGCACATAATAAATTATCAACATTAACTTTTCATATATATGTATTATAAATTGCATATAAGTGTTGTTTGTATTACTTTAGATTTCCACCATGAACCAGTTAGAACTCATTAGTTTCCAATCCCTGTAATAACCCCTTACAGTAATGCTAGTGCAGACACACACACACAAAACTGAACAATTTAAGCGTGTCAGATTTTAAGTGTTTATTACTATAAGTAAATTACAATTCAATTGCGGTTGTAGTAGAGTCGATGGACTCCTGTTTGCAAAATACTGTTCTCTTAATTTTCATAAAAATACCTTCTTATCCTGGTTCAAAACAATTTTTTTCTTAAGACTTCTTGGTATATCAGCTGCAGCAGAAGAGGAGGAGGAAGTGGGGTTTACACTAGGGACTCTAGCCCTGCCCACGGCTAAGACAGAACTGATAAATTCTGCACACTTCTCAGTTTAAATGTGTGTTCAGTGGTTTGTTTTAGTTCCTGCTAAAATAGGTTTCATTATAGCTACACCGAACTGAAGGAAACCTGGACGTATTTTAAGCCAAATTATAATTTGATCTAGGGTAATTTTGTGTGGTGAATTTCACCGTATCTCATCGGGAGGTCTGTACCTTCATACATACAGTGTTTTAGGGAAAAGTTATGTTATTCCCAGTCTTTGTAGGAGTAGGTGATGTGTTCGTGAACCACTGCAAAATTGTTTTTTCATATTATGTTCGTGTGTATTTCAGGAAGACTTCTTAGATCTAACGGTAGCAGTCAAAAATGTGTCAGGTTTGGAAGATGCCCTCTGGACCATGTTTGTAGAAGAGGAAGTGTTTGACTGTGACAACTTATACCACTGTGGGACTTGTGACAGGCTGGTTAAAGCCACCAAGGTAAGACAGCTACCCGCCTTCTCCCAGGGGGCCACTCAGTACCTGGTAGCATGAAGGTTTGCCAAGTGAAGTCCGCTTGTATGAGAAAGTCCAGAAGATACACGGGAACTTCTTCATTGGAACTAAGGATTGAAAAGACATTTATATTCTGCATATATCTGTATTTTTATTTTTTGCAATCAAGAATTTTTTTTAAGCTTTCAACCCAACAGTTCTCTCAACTTCTTTCTGTCCCAGGAAAAAATTTATGTGTACCTCAGTGTTTCTTAAATATACCTTTTCTAAATAAACCCCCTGTATCCTGGCTTTTTGCAGAGTAACATTAGGAAGAAGGTGATAGGTTTTTATTGCTGCCAGGGAGCTCATTGAGCTTTGCTTTCTTTGCTTACTACCATGAAAACAGACAGCTTTGTTTTCTGTGCACCGAGTTACTTGACTATGGATAGATACACGCTTCCCAACTAGATAGTCTACTACGCCCCTTCTGCCTCCCCCAGTGGGAAATACTCATCCTGCCAATTAAAGGGCTTGACAGGATACCACTGGGTTTCTTACTAAAGGATGAGAGGGGGACAGCTGTTAGAAACTATTCCACTACTGCCAGATGATGTGATGGGCTCTCCAGTCTGTGGTTAGTGAGCACCTGCTTATAGAGCTACCACAAAAGATGAGTCTTTGCAATCATCTGTAACAGAGCACTGTTCCTAGAGCTGACAGTTACGGAATTTTCCATGAAACAGAATGAGGACTGATTCAGATAACATACAGTGTTGATTTAGATCCTGGAGGTTGTAAGTGAGAATGTAGTAAAAAAACAAACAAACGAACAAACAAAAAACTCCATGCCTGTAGCTTTCACAGTAGGATTGGGAAACAAGGGTAATTTTACTTGTTTAATATGTATTTCCATCCAGCCTTTGCCTTGTTGTGACATGCAAATGGAGACGTTTATCTTCTGCTTATCTATTTTGTATTTCACATTTGGTGTTAAAATTACAATCTAATAAACATAAAATTTAGGAGATGAAAAGTATTAGAAGGATAGTTAAACACATTCTTAATTTTGGTTGAACTTAATTTGCACATCAGTAAAATAAATATGGTTCATTAGCTCAAGGAAAGCAGTTCTTGGCATGTACTTTTTATGTTACTGGTTTAATTGTGTTTCAGTGGAAATTTTTTCATCTCAATACCTTTAAAATTGCATCCTAAATTTCCATTTGGTTGTGATACCTAAGTAGGTTTTCTTATTCTGAGCAGACTTTTCTCAGCCATAGTATAGATGAGATACTCAGGTTTTTTAGATGTATTATTTTTTAACATGTTGGAGTTACATTGCTGTTTTTTTAACCCCCAGTTTGTGGAATTGTTTTAAATTTCTCTTTAGGAATGTTAGATACTTATATGTAAGGATAATATAATTAAAGATGATTTTATAGATGAAAAGGATTTTTTTGCCACCCCCTACCCAACACACCATTACTACTAAGGGGTTGGGGAAAGCTGATGACTTTTAAATAAAAAGCAGCTTCATCTAGTGTTTTGTTTTAAAGCAAGGAAATTAAAAAAATGCCTTTTTACTTGCTTTTAAGGACAGTCGTTGTAAAACCCTAATCAGTGGGTTTTAACATTAGGGGAATGAGAGCCTTTTGAAAGTCTAATGAAAACTGTGAATCTTCTCCCCATAAAAATTCAAGTACGCAGACCATGTAATTTCAGTGATTCAGATCCACTGAAATAGGTCCGTAGGTCCAGGTGCGGAGCTCCAGTCCTTTAGTAAATAAAAGGACCCTGTGCGTGCCAGACAAAGTGGAAGCACCAAGGAGGCCAGGACTCACACAGGGAAGGAGCGGTATTAGAAGGCTGAGCTCACTTGCTCAGCAGTGAGCCTGCTTCTCCCTCTGCCTGCCACTCTGTCTGCCTGTGCTCGCTACTGCTCTCTCTCTATCTGGCAAATAAATTAAAAAAAAAAAGAAGGGGGAGCACCAGTTACAACATGCTCGTCGGATAACTTTGATTATAGAATATCAACACTAAAAACATAAACTTGGGTTGTAAACTTTTAGTTGTTAACATAAATGAGTCACATCACCTTTAGTCCCATAAAAGAGATGAATTCACATCAAGTATTGACTTAAATCCAGGGTGATGAATTAATGTGCTTAAAGAACACATTTTCTTTAAACTGCATCACGGGTTGCTTTTTTATATCTTAAGAAACATTATGTATTCTTTTCTGTAACTCTGCTTTTAAAACAACTGTAAATTTTTTTCTTTCAACAGTCGGCCAAATTACGTAAGCTGCCTCCCTTTCTTACTGTTTCATTATTAAGATTTAATTTTGATTTTGTGAAGCGTGAACGATACAAGGAAACTAGCTGTTACACGTTCCCTCTCCGGATCAATCTCAAGCCTTTTTGTGAACAGGTTTGGACTGTTGTATTGTGCAATTCTTTCTTTCCTCCTCTCAAGACTGAATCTTTTATTGGCCTGATTTTCTGTTGACTTATTGCAGAATCTTTCAGCCTGGCACAGTTAATATTTTGAGTTGGGTAATTCTTTGTTGTGGGCTGTATCCCATGCATTGTAGGATTTTAAGCCACATCCCTGGCCTCTGTCAGCTCTGGAATAGTAGCATCCCACTCTCTTACCCCACCCTCAGTATGTCCAGATCTTCCTAGGGAAGAGCGTGGATGAAATTATTCCCAGCCAAGGACTGCTGCTTTATTATAGTCCTTTTGATTTCCAAAGTGTGGATTTGTTCCCAGTTCTTTTTAGTAAACTCTCCTTGAAAAATCTTTGAGAAGAAAACTTAAGAACAGAATGAGGAATGACCCTACATGACTAATTAATGACTATTAATTTGTACTTTGTTATTTGGATTTAGTTTACATGAGATGGAATAATGAATTACACATCTAGAAAGCGAAAAGATAGTTGGAACTTCGCTAGAGTTTATAATCTTTGAGGTACAGGAAGGAAAGTTTTGAAAACATTAATTATACAATGTACTTCATAAGCCCTTTCAAAATATTTTCTGTATAATTGCTGTATGTGCCAAGATCAGAGCCATGAGACTGCTGCATTTCTTGTTAGAAGTCATTTGTATATCAAGACCAGAAAGAACATTTATTAAGTAACTATTGAGTTTCTTTGTATAAAAATTGCATTTTCTTTATTCAATTTGGATGGGCCTTCCTCTACTTCAAGCCTAGTAGCCGAGCTTTTTGGGGTTTGTTTGATTGGCACGTACAGAATGAACAGTTTTTCCAGAGTAAGTCAATACACGCCCCCCCTGCCATTTATTGCCTGAATAAAACAGTTCTTGGGGGCACCTGGATGGCTCAGTTATTTAAGCATCCAACTCTTGATCTCAGCCCAGGTCTTGATCTCAGGGTTGTGAGGTCAAGCCTTGCACTGGGCTCCCTGATGGGCATGAAATCCACTTAAAAACAGCAACAACAACAATAATTTTTTTTCAGGATAACTGTGTTATCCTGAAGGATTAACTGTGTTAATTCTTCTATAATTTTCCAGTTTTGTTGAGAAATAATTGACAAACATCACTATGTACATTTAAGGTGTGCAGGATGATAGTCTGATTTACATATCTTATGAAATGACCACACTAGATTTAGTTCATGTGTATCATCTCATACGGAAAAATTTTAGTTCTTTTCAAAAAAGTAGTTTGTCACATTATATTAACATACTTTGAAATAACAAAATTGAAATAGGTGAACCATTGAGCACTAGCTAAGAAATTGACCATAGTTTTACTTTTTGATTTCAGTATTCACAAAAAAAATTGTCGCGTTGCCTCTGTGTTTATATCTCTCATCTTTTGCCTGAACCAGGATTTTAAAAAGTACTACTTACATGGGACGCCTGGGTGGCTCAGTTGGTTAAGCAGCTGCCTTCGGCTCAGGTCATGATCCCAGCGTCCTGGGATCGAGTCCCACATCAGGCTCCTTGCTCGGCAGGGAGCCTGCTTCTCCCTCTGCCTCTGCCTGCCTCTCTGTCTGCCTGTGCTCGCTCTCTTTCTCTCTCTCTCTAACTAATAAATAAATAAAAACCTAAAAAAATTAAAAAAAAATAAATAAAAAGTACTACTTACTTTAGAAGTACAGTGTTTCAAGGAAATAAGTTTCTTACATAATTGGCACCCTTCAAGTAGCATATTCACATGCAGAGTATCTCTTAACCTAAAGTAGGTTTTTTTTTTAACACCGGTATAAGCCTTCATCAGTTGGGTCAGTCATAATTACAGAGCACGTTAATTATAGAAGAGATTGATCATAGAAGAAAGAACCTGTTCATCCCACTCAACTGCCTCTAAACAAACAGATAGTATTCATAACTGTTTAATTCCTCTGATGCAGAGCACTGTCAGGAGGGTGATAGCGGATATGGCTCTGACTCTGAGACCCATGACTATCTAGTTGGAAAACAGGATAAGTTCAAGAGCTAAAGAACACATTTCTAAAGCAGCATAATAGGTATAACACAAAGATGGTTTTCTCTTGCTAAAACTATCGCAGACACATTAGGGAGCATGTTTTATTAGCACTTTAGCATACATAATCTTAGCCAAAGTTCATAAAAATAACATTTTGTGTGTTTTCCTATGTAAGAGGCAGAATTTGCTTGGTTGTCATGGGGTACTAGATGAATGACAGTTTTCAGTCTCAAAATTAAAAATATTTAAACTTTTTTTTTTTAAGACGTTATTTATTTATTTGACAGAGAGAGAGATCACAAGTAGGTAGAGAAGCAGGAAGGGGGGGAGGGGAAGCAGGCTCCCGCTGAGCAGAGAGCCCGATGTGGGGCTCGATCCCAGGACCCTGAGATCATGACCTGAGCCGAAGGCAGAGGCTTAAACCACTGAGCCACCCAGGCGCACCTCAAAATTAAAAATACTTAAATTTGAAAGCCAGTTACTCAAATTTATCCTAATTTACCCCTAAATAACAATAACAAACAGGTTTCTTATTTTAATAGAAAGAAATTCTTCTCTTAGGTCATGTGTCTTCCCATTTTACGCAAACTATCACTGTTTATGCTTTATTTCTCGTAGAGTGACTCAGATGACTCGGAGTATGTCTATGACCTCTTCTCAGTTATTATACATAAAGGTGGTTGCTATGGAGGACATTACCACGTCTATATTAAAGATGTCGATCATCTGGGAAACTGGCAATTTCAAGTAAGCATAGAAATTAGTTCTAGTCTTACTGTTTTGGTGAGGATCATCTTTTGCCACTTATATATGTTTACCCTAGGAAATGTTTATAGGCATGGGAAGTTAATACAGTTAGAAGTTTTAAGTTTTTATATCTAAATAGTTTCATACTTACAGAAAAATAACCAGCATCATAGAAATACCTATAGATCCTCTTCACTGCATCCTTCAGTTAACAATTTGCCAGATTTGTGCAAACACACACAGTTAACATTGTGAGTGCTGAACCATCTGAAATTAGGCCCCTTTACCCTGAAATACTCCGTGTTTGTCTCCTGAGAACAAGGGTGTTCCCTTACATAAGCCTAGATCAAAATCAGAAGCTTGCGCATTGAAATGATACTGCTATCTAATGAAGAGTTCGTATTCAGATTGCACCAGTTGTCTCATCCAGATCCTTTACAGCATTTATGTCCCTAATCTAGTGTCAAATTCAGGGTCCTACATTATATTTAGTTAGTATATCTCTTAGGTCTCCTATAATCAGTAACTGTTCTAGACTTCTCTTTGCCTCTCATGACACCAGCCAGAGATGATAAAGATTTTCCTCCTGTACTGTCTTCCAAAAATTTTATAGTTTTGCCTTTTACATTTAGAACTTCTTACCTCCTTCTGGAATGGTTTCCTATGAATGGTATGTGATTTTTTTTTTAACCCGGTTGCCCATTACCATTTATTGAATAATGCATTCTTTCCCCACCAATCTACAGTGCCAGTTGTGTTATATCAATTGTTTATTTATGTATGAGTCCTTTTGGGCCCCTCTGTTCTGTTCCGTTGTTCTTTTTTCTATTCCTAGGCCAATAGTAACATTGTTAATTTCGGTAGCATTATAATGAGTTGTGATATCTGGTAGGGCAAGTGTCCCTATGTCATGTTATTCTTCAGTAGTATCTTGGCCTTTTATTCTTCTGTGACCTTTTCTAGGATCAGCTTGTCAGTATCCACATATACACAACACCCATTCTCAGCAGTAGTAGAGGTTTGAACCGACTTGTATAAGTCCAGATATATCTTTTCATATTTTAGAGCTTCTTATTTTAAAAGTTTTGTAATTTTCTTAAGAATTTGCAGATGTCCTGAGGGAAAGTGCCTCCTGGAAGTCTAGTTCCGATTATTTGCAATGAGAAGAATCAAAGTGTGTTATACACCAAGCCCGAACTGGCAACCAGTTTTCTAACAAGTACCTAAAACATAGTGAAATGTCCATAAGTTACAAACCATGTTGGTAGGATGTAGAATGCTTACGATGTCTTCCCGATTATCAGACAGGTGGTGGTGTTAACCAGTAGTTGTACCACATATAATAATACAGCTTCTCGGGGTGACAACAATGTTCTGAGTGCATGTTCTCTTTGATGGCATTGTTGGCTTTTCAGAACATCCATTTGCATTTCTCGTGCTCCATCTGTTGTACTTGGATATTAAAAAGTATTTAGATGTTTAAAAAGTCAAACTTTTTGCTTAATATTTACCAGGAAGGTGTTCTGTGGGGCTGTGTCTCAACTTTGCATTTTCTGGACTCTGTGTGGTAGTGTTTGAAATGCAGTTACCATTGGTTTGTTGACTTTATAAACCAGCCATCTTGCTAAACCCTCTTAGTTTCAGACATCTTTGGAGAAAGACTGCTTTGTTTCGCCCTTTCCAGTCCTTTACCTTCCATTTTGTTTGGCCAAGAACATCACACAAGCATCTTTCCCAAATGCTTGTGTCACGGTTTGCCAAGATGCTGGTTTCTGGGACACATTCCCAGTCTGACGAGGGGAAGGTCTCCTACCCTTGTCTGGTCTAATTCAGCTCTCCAGGTCTCTGTGCTTAGTTCGAGCTGATTCCCATCATGCTGCCTGTCTTCGCTGCTTCACGGCACTTTTAGAGGTGCTGAGATTTAGTGTCAGTCTTTGATGCTTAAATATTTATTTGCAGTTTCACTTTCAAATCTGTGGTGGAGGTCACGCACAGAGGTAGCCTCGTACAGCGGTGAGGTCTCGTGTCTCAAGCAGTGATTCTCTCTTCATGTCTTTGTTCTGGGTTGTGCTTCCTTGGACGGCTCTGTACATGTTCACTTCCTTACAAGCACTGCTCTTTTCTGGCATCGTCAGGCTCCCCTTCTGGGTCTGCAGTGTGACAAGAGAGGGCAGACAGGCCCTCTGTCATTTGGTTTTGCTCTCTGTGCTGCTCCTCTGTTCCTGAAGCTTCATTACATTAGAACAATCAGAAGATTGCTTTCCATTTGTGCTTAGTATATTTCCTTCTTCATGCCTCCTGTGATGCCTTCTTGCCTCCTTCATGCCTCCTGTGAAGCATCCCATTTGTTCCGTTCTTCCTTATCCTTATTCCGTTCTTCCAGAATCACTACTTTTTCATCCGGAGCTCTATGGTGCTCAAATAATGAGTAGTGCTTTAAGAATTTCAACTTCAGGGGTGCCTGGGTGGCTCAGTGGATTAAGCCTCTGCCTTCGGCTCAGGTCATGATCTCAGGGTCCTGGGATCGAGCCCTGCATCAGGCTCTCTGCTCAGCAGCGAATCTGCTTCCCTCCTCTCTCTCTGCCTGCCTCTCTGCCTACTTATGATCTCTGTCTGTCGAATAAATAAATAAAATCTTTAAAAAAAAGAATTTCAACTTTAGTACGTATACCTGCTAGGCCCTGCTTGTCTTTCTGTTACCGTTATCCCAGGAGATTGCTTGTGCCCAGAGACGTAGGATTCCATATATTCTAATCACAGCCTGGTATTGTTTTTTCTGCTTACTGTTTGGCAGTTTCCTCTTCCCTTTCAAGGAGCTGTTCCCTGCATTCATGGAGTTCTTTAGTAGGTACCGTCTGCAAAGAAATAACTTTCATGACCAATCAGACGTAATTTTCCCTGGTTTTAAGGCAACATTTCAGGGGCGCCTGGCTGGCTCAATCAGTACAACATACGACTCTTCATCTCGGGGTGGTAAGTTTGAGCCCCATGTTGAGTGTAGAGTTTACTTAAAAAAAAAAATTTTTTTTTTTAAATGCAACATTGCTGTCTCTCTTAATCTGTCTAGAAGATGCTCCCTTTTTTCTAATATGGACCTAGTCAAAATAGGTCTCTGTGCTGCTCCTCTCTGTGACTCGAGATCTGGCTGTGATCTTTGCTTTCTGCTTCTTTAGAGACCTTTTGCTTCATCGATGGTTGACTGACATTATCTTGCACATTTGAGGGAGTGGGTCAGAGAAGGCTTCACAACAGCTCCCAGTAGGCAGCCCAGAACTAGTCCTGCTGTCCCAACAAGGCCAGAGTTGGACACTGGCAAAGCAGAGGAGGACTGGGCCTTGCCGGTATGTCAGATAGGGAACAGTGCTGGCCTTCCTCTCCCCTTCTGCCATTTTTACATCTTTTTTTCCTTAATGACGTCTTTTACTTATTAAACATGCTTTTTTATTGGTCTGCTAATTGCAGTCTGATTTAGATATCTGCTGAGTCTACTTTCTTGTGATTTTTGTTATTTTAGACTGTAGCCTGGGGTGGTTGGTTTTTTAAGAACATGATTTACTGGAGTAATTTGAGGGCTGAGTTGAAACCACCTTCCTCTGAAAAAGTGTTTATCTCTCCCACATGCCTGGGGTCACTCCAACCCTTAAATTTAAAATCACATCCTGACTTAGTGGTTTTAGAGCTATACAGCTAGTGTGAATTTGGACCACAAACCCCTGTGGGGACCTACTTGTGAGTACAAATCATTAGAGATGTTTTTCTACCTTCATCTCTAGTATCAAGGTCAAACCAAGCCAGTTCCTCATTGTCCTTTATTGTGGGATGAATTTTTTCTAGGTTGTATTTGTACTGAGAAGGTGGTAGCTCTTTCTTTCTAGCTGTCTGCTGAAGTTTATCTTTGTGGTATAATTAAAAAGTGTATACTTGGGGTGCCTGGGGTTACTAAGTCGGTTAAGTGTCTGACTCATGATTTCAGCTCAGATCATGATATCATGGGTCATGAGATTAAGCCCTGTGTCAGGCTCTGTGCTCAGTGGAGAATCTGCTTGAGATTGTCTCTCCCCATCTCCCTTTGCCCCTCTCCACCTGCTCATGTGTACTCTCTCTCCCTCTCTCTCTGTCTCAAATAAATAAATCCTCAAAAGAAAGAAAGAGAGAGAGGGAGAAGGGAGGGAGGGAGGAAGGAAACGCATATATTTGGTCTTTGTTCCAGGTTCCGGGAATAGAGGTCCTTGAAATTGCATGAGCAATAGGCATGTCTTTTGTTCATAATGAACCCCTTTCAACCATACCTGAGTTCATGCTAATGGGATGACTCTTGGTGGGGCCTAGACATCTTCAGACTGAGGGCTGGTCACCAGATCAAACAACCGCATGAATAGAGCGTTCGTGTTTTTAGCCCAGCTCCTGACCTGTGAAGGGAAGAGGGGCTGATGATTGAGTTCTGTCAATAGTCATGCCTGCATGTTGACTGTGATTAAAACTCTAAAGCAAGGGGCGCCTGTGTGACTCATTCAGTTAAGCATCTGCCTTCAGCTCAGGTCATGATCTCAGGGTCCTAGGATTGAGCCCCATGTCAGGCTCCCTGCTTAGTGAGGGAGTCTGCTTCTCCCTCTACCTCTCCTGCTCCCTTTGAGTTCCCTCTCTGTCAAATAAACAATTTTTTTTTTTTAAACCTACAACAACTCTGAAGCCAGGAGAGTAAGGGAGCTTCTGGGCTGGTGAACATATCCACAGGGGGGTGGCCGCCCTTACCCTGTAGGGGAACAGAGGCCCTTAGGACCCTTCCTGCCCTATGTGCCTCTCCATCTGGCTGTTCATTTGTATCCTTTGTACTAAACTATAGTCCTGTGTATAAGGTCCTGGGTCTGTGAGCCGTTCCAGGAAATTATCAAACCTGAAGTGGGGATTATAGGAACCCTAGAACTTGTAATCAGCCCAGCAGAAGTGCAGGTGACCTGGGACCCCACTTGTGGCTGTTGTCTGAAGTGGGGGAAGTCTTGCAGGACTGCGTGAAGTTAGTATCAGAACTGACCTGGATTGTGCCCTCTAGATGGTGTCAGAGGACAGGAGAACTGGTTGTTTGGAACACCAATCATTCAGCTCCGTACTTTGGAAGGTCCTTGGGCTTTGTCTCCCAGACCTCGTCCTGTAAGAGCTATGTCAGCAAGGTGGGACAGCTGGAGGCCTCAACTCTGGATTTCCTCCCGGTTCCCATTTCACTTATTCTCTGAGGATTTCCCTGATACTTTTGCTAATTCATTGTGTGTTTTAAAAAGATGCCTTTGTTTTGTTGTGTTTGCTTATCCAGCATTTTTAGTAATCTTTCAGTAGGATGGTTGTATTTAGTCTACCATTTTATTTTGCTATTTCTTTATTATTTTTGTCTCATGTCATTAGGCCTATTTGTATTTACAGTTTTAAGTCAAATGAAAATACTTTTGCAAGATGGCGTGTATTAAAAAATCAATGGAGAAAAACACCTTATTTTGACATGTTCTCGAACAACTTCATAGAGTGGGGTGCAAAGTTTGAACAATTGGGAAATAGAAGCGAGGGCTAGGTTGCTGCCAGCGACACTCAACATGTCAGGATTTGTAAGTGCAGCTGAAGTGGTATTTACCGGGAACCTGTCGGGACCTGTCGTGTGTGTGTGTGTGTGTGTGTGTGTGTGTTGTGCTGGGAGTTTATCTACAGTCCCATTCACAGACAATGCCAGAGAGGTTAAATAACGTGGCCGGGATTAGCCAGCCAGAGCTGGAAATCAAAGCCAGGTCTGCAGGATTCTAAGGTCTACATAAGTTATTCCAATGTTTTTAATCATCATTTCTCCATCTTGAAACTTCCACAGCACAAACATTTCAATTTTGTTGATTACCCCTTAAGCGTCAAATTTTTATTGCTTTCCTTTCTAGGAGGAAGAGAGCAAACCAGTTGTCAATTTAAAAGATCTCCAGAATGAAGAAGAGATTGATGATGATCCACTGATAATTCTGAAAGCAGTCTTATTACAGGTAGAGAGAGAGTTAAGTTGTGTGTGTGTGTGTGTGTGTGTGTGTGTGTGTGTGTATTTCAGATATGCAGACGTATGTGTTCATTGCTAGAACTGCTACTGGTACTAGTCAGAGTCTTCTTCCTTTGGGGCTTTCTCTGGGTCTGTTTTTACAGTTTATTTTTTAGAGACTTTCTGGTTATAAAAAAATTCATGTTTGTGGTAGAAAATTTGAGGAAAAAAAAACCTAGGAAATATGTGAAAAGTATAAAATATATTAAAGTATAATTAAACCAAGTACCCAGTAATGTTAACACTTTGATGTATATTCTTTGCGTTCTGTCTTCTCTGTGTTTATATACATATATTGGTATTGGGTCATAGGGTTTTGGGTATTACTGTCCTTTTAAATAGAATTGGGATTTACCGTATATATTGTTTTGGAATTTGCCTTCTTCCCATGTTAGCCTTCTACTCACTGTAGTTCCTGAGGTTATATCCCCCTTTTCATTCCTAATATTAATATACCAATAATGCCTCAGCAATATGACTTTTTAACATTTGCTTAGCGCTGTGTTGTAAAGGTGGTAAGTTCCTTGCATGTATTTATCCATTCTTACAAAGACTTTTTCTTAACTCTTTACCATGGACCTAGGCTGCGTCCTTTAACCACCTTGTTCTGTGGCAACTGTATCAGTCTGCTGGGGTTGCCATAACAAAGGACCACAGACTGGAGGGCTTAAACAACAGAAATTTATCTTCTCCTGGTCATGGAAGCCGGGAGTCCAAGATCAGGGGGCCAGCAGTTTTGTTTTCTCCTAAGGCCTCCCCGTGACTGGCACATGGCCACCTCCTCATTGTGGGCCCACATGGCCTTTCCTCTGTGCCTGGGCATCCTGCAGATCTCTGTGTGTCCATATTTCTTCTTCATATAAGGACACCAGTCAGATTGGCCTAGGACCCACCTTAATGACCTTATTTTGAACATCATCACTTCTCTAAAGACCCTATCCAAATAAAGTCAGAGTTGAAATCTTGAGGGTTAAGGAGTCAGCATATGAATTGGCTGGGGTGGTAGGGGATGGACACATTTCAGCCCAAAACAGTCACTTCTTACTAGCTTTTAGAACTTGTTTTTATTTGGAAACATTCAGAAGAGATATTGATAATCCTTTTTTGCACTTAAATATTTCTTATAAAAATCCTACAAAATAGCAGGAATTTACTCAATCTTAGAATACTCTTTGGATGCTCTTTAAGTGTTTAAACTTGAGGCACCTGGGTGACTCAGTTGAACGTTTAGCTCAGGCCACAATCTTAGGGTTGTGAGATGAAGCCCCACATCAGGCTCTTCCCTCAGCAGGGAGTCTGCTTAGGATTCTCTCTCTCCCTCTGCCTCTCCTCCCACTCCTGTGTGCGCATGCTCACGCTCACTCTCTCTCTTTCCCCAAAATAAATAAGTAAATCTTTAAAAATAAGTAAATGTGTAAACTTTGGTGTAGGAAAGCACAATTCAAGTTTTCTAAACTGAGGCTTAATCTACTTCTTAAAAAATTTTTTTATTTTGCAACAGTTAATGGTTAATCCACTTACATGTTCGCTATCTTAGGCACATGAATTAGATAGAATTCTGTTGGTGACTTTGAACTCATAAATGTTACATTTACATCTCATCACATTTTCTTAAGTGATTGTTTCTTTCAAAAGGAGGAGAATAATGTAATTCCTGTTGATCAGCTGGGCCAGAAACTCTTGAAAAAGACAGGAATGTCTTGGAACAAGAAGTACAGAAAACAGTATGGACCGCTGCGAAAGGTAATAGATGACACCCATATGGGTATATATTATGATCCCTTTGTGAAGATTAAATCAGTATTTTTATTTAATGGTTAAAGTTCAGTTGAGTTCTTTATTAAGTGTTAAGTTATTAAGTAATTTATTATAGAATCAAGAAGGAAGCAGAGAAAGAAAAAAAAAGTAAACAGAAAAAGAAGAGGGGAAAGCCTTTTAATACAACAGCAAGAAATGTCATGAAGTTCATGCCCTGAAGCTCATCATTTATTTACAGAAATGCCTTAGGGTATTCCCACAGTTTTCCCTTGATCTTTCTTTTACACATAATCCTGTTAAACTTGGCGTTTGGGTTTCCTAGGCTGTGAGATTAGATGCAAAAAATGAACACAAGTCAAATCACTCAACTGAAAAAACACACAGCAACACTTAGTAAATATTTCGGAGCTATTCCTTATAGAAGCAAGTGGCTTATACACTTCAGTAAGTGTTTAAGTGCATCTTTTAATTAGACCACACTCCAGAAGTGTATGTTAGCTTAATGACTCTGAGTCCATAGCATAGGTTTTAAGGTTTTCATTTAAAATGATTGGGTCGGGCGCCTGGGTGGCTCAGTTGGTTAAGCGACTGCCTTCAGCTCAGGTCATGATCCTGGAGTCCTGGGATGGAGTCCCACATCAGGCTCCCTGCTCAGCAGGGGGTCTGCTTCTCCCTCTGACCCTCTCCCCTCTCATGCTGTCTCTCTTTCTCTCTCTCAAGTAAATACATAAAATGATTGGGTCACTGTCTTGGTATTTTACTCTTAAGTGTGATATTAGCTGTGCAGGTTCTTTAAAATTGCAAATACCCTTTATAAGTTTGAGGGAGTTAGCTTTTTTTTCATCGATGACTGATAGTTTCATCTTGAATAAAGGTTGGATTTTGTCAAATGCTGACTTTTTTTTATATACCATTTATTCTATTAATGTGGTGAATTCCATTGACCTTTTTAATGTTGAGCAAAGCTTATATTTCTGAGATAAATCCCACTTGGTCATGAGCTTTTCATGTATTGCTACATTCATTTGGCTCATATAGGATTTTTGCTTCACCATTTATGAGAGATACTAGTCTTTGGTTTTCTTTTTTTGTAATGTCTGTCAGATTTTAGTGTTAGGGTTATATGGGACTCAGATGTCAGGAAACACTCCTTTGTATTCTTGGAAAGAATTCTCTAAGGCTGATTTTTTTTTCTTAAATGTTTGGTGAAGCTATTGAGACCTGAAAATTTTTTTATTTTGAAGTGTCCTCCTAATCCTCTTCACCCCTTCATCCATTTCCCCCATCCCACTACCTACCTCCCCTCTAGTAACCATTAGTTTGTTCTCTCAAGTTAAGAGTCTCTTTCTTGGTTTGTCTCTCTTTTTTTTTCCTTTGTTTAGTTTCTTAAGTTCCACATTATTAGTGAAATCATGGTATTTGTCTTTCTCTGGTGGCTTATCTCTTTTACCATAATACACAGCAACTCCATCCATATTGTTGCAAATAGTAAGATTTCGTTGTTGTTTTCTTTTATTGGTGAGTAATACCCATTGTATGTAAATACCACACCTTTATCCATTCCTGTGTCGATGGACACGTGGGCTGCTTCCATATCTTGGCCATTGTAAATAATGCTGCAGTAAACACAAGGGTAGTGTTTTTGTGTTCTTTGAGTAAATATTGTAGTGTGATTACTGGATCATAGGGTAGTTCTGTTTTTAACTTTTTGAGGACCCTCCGTACTGTTTCCACAGTGGCTTTACCAGTTTGCATTCCCACCAGCAGTGCACCAGGGTGCCTTTCCTCTATGTTCTTGCCAACACCTATTGTTTCTTGTGGTTTTGATTTTAGCCATTCTGACAGGCGTGAGGTGATGTCTCATTGTACTTTTGATTTGCATTTCCCTGGTGATGAGTGACGGTGAGCATCTTTTCATGTGTCTGTTGGCCAACTGAATGTCTTCTTTGGGGAAATGTCCGTTCATGTCTTCTTTCCATTTTATAATTGGATTATTTTTTTGGTGTTGCGTTGTATAGTTTTTTTGTATATTTTGGATACTAAACCTTTATCGGATATGTCATTTGCAAATATCTTCTCCCACTCAGTAGGTTGTCTTTTAGTTTTGTTGGTTGTTCCCTTTGCTGTACGGAAGCTTTTTATTTTGAGGTAGTCCCAATAGTTTATTTATTTATTTATTTATTATTATTATTTTTTTTTAATAAGCTTTTTTTTTTTTTTTTTTTAATTTATTTGACAGAGATCACAAGCAGGCGAAGAGGCAGGCAGAGAGAGGAAGGGAAGCAGGCTCTCTGCTGAGCAGAGAGGCCCGATGTGGGGCTCAATCCCAGGACCCTGAGATCGTGACCTGAGCCGAAGGCAGAGGCTTTAACCCACTGAGCCACCCAGGCGCCCCTCAATAGTTTATTTTTGCTTGTTTCCCTTCCCTCAGGAGACCTATCTAGAAGGATGTTGCTACAATCAGTGTCAGAGAAATTACTGTGCTTGTGCTAGGATTTTTATGATTTCAGGTCTCACAATTAGGTCCTTAACCCATTTTGAGCTTATTTTTGTGTATGGTGTAAGAAAGTGGTCCAGTTTCATTCTTTTGCATGTCACTGTCCAGTTTTCCCAGAACTTATTTGTTTTAGAGACTGTCTTTCTCCCATTGTATATTCTCACCTCCTTTTTCAAAGATTAGTTGACCACGTAATTGTGGATTTATTTCTGGGCTTCCTATTGCATTGAGACCTGAATTTTTTTTTAATTTTGGAGTAAGATTTTATAATTATAGTTTAAATTTCTTTGATTGTAGTGTTATTTAGATTTTCTGTTCTTGCATTACTTTGGAAAATTGTGTTTTTTTAAGGAATTTGTTCTCTGACATTATCTAGAATGTCAGATTTATTGGCATAAAGTTAATCACAGTATCCCATATTCTCTATAGTGTCTGTAGTACCTGAAGTTATTTCTTCTTTTTCATGCCTAATATTAGTAATTTGTATTTTCTCACTTTTTTTCATCAGTTTTGCTTGGGGCTTATCAAGTTTATTAAACTTCTTAAAAAACAAATTTTTGCCTCTGTTGATTTTCTCTACTGCTCATCTGTTTTCTATCTCGTTGATTTCTGCTCTTGTTTTTAATTATTTCCTTACTTTTTCTTCTGGGATCTCATAAGATCAACTTTTTTCCAGCATGGTATCTCAGTTGTTTTTAAACCTTCCTTTTAATACAAGCTAAATTAAAGCTATAAATTTCTTTTTAAGGGCTATTTTAACTGCAAACAAATCTGACCTATTTTTGTTATCATTCCATTTAAAATATTTTGTAATTTCCATCATGATTTTTTGGGGAACTGTGTTGCTTAATTTCCAAATATTTGGGATTTCTTTCTATCTTTTTATCTGTAAGTTGATTCTTAGTTAATTCCATTGTACCCTGAGAACTTGCTATCCATGATTTTAATTCTTTTAAATTTGAGACTTGGTTCACACTCCAGAATATGGTCTGTGTTGCTAAAAGTTCTGTATTCACCGGAAAAGTTATTTTCTGCACTTATTGGGTATATTGTTTTATAAATGTCAATTATGTCAAATTGGTTAATAGCATTTCTTTTCTGTCCTTACTAATTTTTCTGTCTTTGGGTTTTATCAGTTACTGAGTGGTTTAAATCTCCAACCTTAATTGTGGATTTGTCCCTTCCCCCTTTTACTTTGGAAAGATTTACTTCATGTACCCTGAAGTTATATTATTAGATGCACACACATTTTGGATTTTTATGGCCTCCTGATGTACCTTGTCCTTCCTTCATCTCTGCTAGTATTCCTTGCCTTAAAATTTACCTTGTCTGGTATTAATGTAACCCTGGAAGCCATTTTATACAAGTGTGTTTCTTTCAAACACTATGAAATTAGTTCTTATTTTTTTTGGATAGTTGTGATTTTTAAGTAATTTGTTCTTTTATTTAAAGTAAAATGTGTTAGGGCACCTGGGTGGCTGAGTTGGTTAAATGTCTACTTTCAGCTCCGGCCATGATCCCAGGGTCCTGGGATCAAGCCCCGCATCAGTCTCCCTGCTCAGCTGAGAGTCTGCTTCTCTGCCTCTCCCCTGGCTCATACTCTTTCCTTCTCTCTCTAAATAAATAACATCTTTTTTTAAAAATAAAGCAAAATTTGTTAGCATAAATTTGTTTGAAATACCATATTATCCTTATATGGTCCCTAGGAGCAGATGTTATGTTCCCTGTTTCATTTCTGCTACTGATCTTTTCTGTGTTTTAGCTTTCTTTCCCATCATTCTTGCCTAGGGGTTTATCATGTCTATTAAACTCTTCAGAAGAGCAGCTTTGTATTTGTTGATCTTCTCTACCTTTCTCTATTTGTTCATCTGTTTTCTATCAGATGACCGTTTGATAGTTTCTTTTAATGAGAATGTTCAGTCCATTTGGTTTTAATACAGTAATTAATATTTTGGCTCAGAAGGCTAGTGTCACTTGAACATGGTGTATCTTTTTCTCTGTCTGCTTTTAAGATTCTTCTTCTCTTTTCTTTGTTTTTTAGCAGCTTAACAATATTGTGTCCCAGTGTGGTACTCTTTATGTTTGTTTGCTTTGTATTTGCTAAGTTTTTTATGTCTGTAGCTTGATGTCTTTCTTCAGTTTTGACAATTATATTTCCAATTTGGTTTTCTGCCCCTTATTTCTTCTCCTTCCAGGACTACAGTTACATGTAAATTAGACCATTCAGGATTTCCTCACAGATCTTCAGTAACTGAGATTTTCTTCTTTTTTGATTTTTACCTCTCCTTCAGCTTGGCTAATTTATATTGCACCATCTTCAGGTTCATTGGTTCTTTCTTTGGCTATATCCAGTCTTCCATTAAGCCCAGCTATTGAACTTTTCATTTAGATACTGTGGTTTCCAGCTTTAGCATTTGCACTTAGCTCTAATTGAGAATATCCATTTCTCCACTGAAATTCCCTATCTGAACCCACTCTGTTCATGCTTTCCTATAGATTAATTTTTGAAGATACTATTAGCTTTATTAAGTCATGTAAACTAAATATTTTATTTTTTTAAGCTTTGATTTATTTATTTGACAGAGAGATCACAAGTAGGCAGAGAGGCAGGCAGAGAGGGGGGGGGAAGCAGGCTCCCTGCTGAGCAAAGAGCCCGATGTGGGGCTCGATCCCAGGACCCTGGGATCGTACCTGAGCTGAAGGCAGAGGTTTTAACCCACTGAGCCACTGTGCCCTAAATTAAATATTTTAATAGCTGTTCACTATCATAATATCTGGATTATTTCTGGGGCTCTTTCTTTTATTTCCCTTATGAATTGACTGTATCTTCTCTTGAATATGAATCACACTGTCCTGTTTGTGTGTCATTTAATCTTATATTGCCTACCGGACATAGTGGATTATATGGTGTTTCTTTTTTTTTTTTAATGGTTGTTCTTTAAACAAGAGTTTTGCATTATGCTCTAACAGGCTATTGAATCCTTGATCCTATGGAAGCTAAATTTTGAGCTTTGTAGGGTGAATCTACTGCAGTTTAGCTCTGAGTCCCCTGGGGAATGCATGGTCCTTCCTCTGAAGGCAGAGGTTAGCAAACAGTGGCCTGGGGGCAATTATGACCTGCTGCCCCTGAGCTGAGAACTATCTTCACGCCTTTAAGTGGTTATTTTTTTGAAGTTATTTATGTACCTATATAAAGTCCTCAAGTTTGCCTTTTATCTGGCCCTTTACAAGCGTACCAGCTCTTGGCCTACAGCATGGCCCTTCTAGGATTTCAACAGAAAGCCTCATATGTTTGTCATATGCCTCTATCTTGTCAGAACTTCAATTCCGTGTTCTCTCTACCCAGAAATCTCTGCTAAAATCTCTGTTCCAGTCGTGACTCTACCAGCTATTGCTTTCTGTGGGTTTCTTGTGTCTTGGGCCATCCATGTTCCAGTCAGGAGTTAGCCAAGGATTTGAGGGGGATTTGGTATAGATTCTAGGCTCTTTAATGCAACTCTTCGTCTTTCACTTTCTAGACTCTCTGGCATTTTCAAATTTTGTTTCCTCAGCTCAGTAAGACTCCTGCCCTTTTCTTGAACTCTCCCACCATGCACCGCTATAAAGTAGGAACCAGTGGCTTCATGTGAAACTCACCTAGTTTTGAAGGATTATGTCCCCTCTGCTTAAGCGTGTTTCTGGTTATTCTCCAGACACTTGTTTTCATTATTGTGTCAGGAGTTTATCTTTTTTTTTTTTTTTTAAGATTTTATTTATTTATCAGATAGAGAGAGAGTGCAGGAGTGAGCACAGGCAGAGGCAGACGGAGAAGCAGGCTCACTGCCGAGCAAGGAGCCCGATGTGGGACTCGATCCCAGGACGCTGGGATCATGACCTGAGCCGAAGGCAGCCGCTTAACCAACTGAGCCACCCAGGCGTCCCAGGAGTTTATCATTTCTTATCAGAAAAGGTAGACCAGTAAAAGTGCTCTGCCATTATTGGGACCAGACTCTGCTGAAGCTTGAGGCTAAAAAGAATTAACTCTCACTTCTCAAACAAAGGGGAAAAAATGGCTACTCTCTGATTATCACTCTTTGATTGTACCTAAAAAATTAGCTACAACACTGTTTTACCATCTTCTGTATACAGTATTAGCAGTATTGTCTTTGGGTCATAGACTTGTTTCCTTCTGTTTGTGATAAAACAATATTTTGATTAGAGTGTTGGTACTACTACACATTATTTCCATCCAAGTAGAAAATGAGAAAAATCACCTTTCCATATTGATTGATGGGCTAAGCAGATGTTGCGCGTGCCTCCCAAGGGTTTTCTGTATAAGGTAAGTTCGTGCTGAGAGAAGAGGAGATGTGAGGCCACAGCAGTCAGGGAGTGAGAAGAGAGAAGAGTAGAGATGGAAAGGGGGATAGGCAATGAGGAAAGATGTTTTCTTCCTAATCCTTTAGCTAGAACTTGAGAAATAGTCTTTGGGATTAAGACCTAAGCTTTCTGTGCTTTGGTTTCCTGAGCTAACCTGTCCGCTTCCTTGGACAGACAACGTTCAATTTAGTTAATGTAACATGAAAATGTAGACTTATAATTATGACTTTATTCCAACAGAGTTTATCTAAGTCACTAATTTTAAAATTCTCTTCTGTAGTGCTTCACTGTGGGATTGCCTTTGTGCTTTGTTTAGATCGCTTTAAACATCTCAGAAGTGTTTGTTCTACCTAATCTGCTTTAGTAAAGTACTTTTTAAGAATGGTGTTACTGGGGCGCCTGGGTGGCTCAGTGGGTTAAAGCCTCTGCCTTCGGCTCAGGTCATGATCTCAGGGTCCTGGGATCGAGCCCCGCATCGGGCTCTCTGCTCAGCAGGGAGCCTGCTTCCTTCTCTCTCTCTGCCTGCCTCTCTGCCTACTTGTGATCTCTGCCTGTCAAATACATAAATAAAATCTTTAAAAAAAAAAAAAAAAGAATGGTGTTACTGAGGCAGAAGTAACCTATGTTTTAGATTGTGGGATGGCAGCTTCCTCCCTTGATGTGACTGTTTAACAGAGAGGATTCTGATTTTTATTAAATGTTTTAATCATGACTCAGATGGATTTTTTTTTTCCCCTCCCAGCTGGCTAGGGCAAAAATAAAGTTCAAAATCTAGTCACAGAAAGGAAGGTACAGTTTTTTTATTGTGTCCAATTAAAAACATTTTTTTTTATTAACCTAGTATTTGTTTTTTGTCTCTGTGTAGTTCTTACAGCTTCATTCCCAGATATTTCTACTCAGTTCAGATGAAAGTACAGTTAGTCTATTGAAGAATGGTTCTCTCCAGGCTGATTCTGATTTCCAAAGGAATGATCAACACATTTTCAAGACATTTACTTCAGAATCCCCAGGATTAAATGATAAAACCTCCTGTCCCCACTGGTTTGATATAAATGATTCCAAAGTCCAACCAATCAAGGAAAAAGATATTGAACGGCAGTTTCAGGGTAAAGAAAGTGCCTACATGTTATTTTATCGGAAATCCCAGTTGCAGAGACCCCCAGAAGGTATGGAAAGAGAAATGTTCCTATTTGTTCAAGTTGATGATGTTAGAAGATAAATAATGAATGCTATTTTAATTTTTACCCTTTTAAGAGAAAGTGTGCTGTTGGACCATTTTTAAATATTTTTAGGCTAATAGTAAGAAATACATTATGCCAAAAGAAATCCAGCAATCTGTCATTTTATAATTATATATTTCTATTTTATTTTTCCCCCTCTAATGATATGAGACCATAGTTAGTGTTTCAGAATTGGTTTTTCTTGAACTGCGTGCTGGTATCCTGTTGGGTAGACCAACCTGCGTACAATTGCCCTATGCTTAGGTTTGGCTCTGTCATTTGGCCATGTGTCTGTCGCCTTCGAGTTGTAAGTGGCCTTGGTCTTGTTTTCATATGTGCCCTTTTATTGCCCTCTTTTTTCCTTTCCTTCAAGGTAATTAATGTGTTTTATGAGCAGTTGAAATAAATTCAAAGCGTTCTTTGTTAAACCTTCTAACACAGCTCATACGATGGAGGCTAAACACTGAGACCCACAATGATAAATTTTTCAATTGAAACCACTGACGTGAATCAGTATGTAAGACTTTGCTCACTTCCCAAAGTCTACTCAGAAGTAGAAAATCCTAAGAAGGGAAGTTCCTTAGATAGAGGGATATCTTTACTTACAAATTAGGACACTGTTCTTCGAGAATGAGAATAGTAATCATTTTTATAAACAGTAAGAAGAAAAAAGTTACTAATTTGCATGTGAGTCCAAGGAAATTAACTTCTGATTCTAAAACAGTTACATAATTACTCTGTTTAACAAGAAATTCTAGGCTTTATTTTTCTGACAGGGGAAAAATGTAGTCGTGGCTAGGGTAAAAGTATTCTGAAGCAGAATCCACAGTTACAGAAATATATATTAACACAAAAAGAATGAATTGGATTTTAGTATGTGGTATGTTTTGGCTATGCACCGAATGGCAGTTTTCCAGTGAGCTTAGGAACTGAATAAAGGTTTGGCAGAAATCTTGATGGGCGTTTTGTGGGGATAAAGGGACAGAACTTGGCAAAGTGATTCTAAAATCCATCTAGAGAGGTGAATGTTCACGAAGACTGAAGAAGGGCCTGCTGAAGGGCATTGACTCCATCAGTAAAACCTGCTTGTAGAGCTCCAGCAGCTGAGAGAGTGCAGTGCTGGAGTAGAGCCAGCCCAGAAATCCGCCCCAGTCTTTTGAAGATTTTAATCCGTGGTAAGGTGACTTTTCAGATGAACAGGAGGAGAGGGAGTTACTCAAGTTTTAGAGTGGGGAAGCTGGTTAGCAGCCAGCCACTTGAATTAGCAGTCAGTGCAATCAAGAGACTGTAATCATCGCTTGAATGAAATTTGAGTTCCTTTAATGTGTATGTTAAAAGGGAACCTTAAAATGTATAAAATATATTTTCCAATATTAAGGTAGAGAAGACCTTTCTAAGCTTAAAAGCAAAGAAAGAAAAATTAAGGAAAAGTGTTATAAACCTTAAACAATAAAAAGGGCAATGGGAAAACAGGCCTAATGGGAAACAGCTAAATATATGACAAATTTATTTCCCATCTGCGGAGTGCTTTTACATATATTCCATTGTGCTTAGTAGAAAATTGGGGAAATGATATAAATAAGCAATGTACAAAGGAAGAAATAGGAACAACCAATATACTGGAGGGAAAAAAAAAAGAATCAGGGGCATCTGAGTGGCTCAGTCTGGCTAAGCATGTGCTTTTGGCTCAGGTCATGATCCTGGGGGTCCTGGGATCGAGCCCTGCATCGGGCTCCCTGCTCAATGGGGAGTCTGCTTGTCCCTCTTTCTCTCCCCCCAGCCCCTATTCATGGTTTCTCTCTCAAAAAAAAAAAAAAAATTAAGAAGAATGAACCCAAATCATAATAAAAAAAATAGGAATTGACATTGGGGAGGGTATGTGCTATGGTGAGTGCTGTGAAATGTGTAAGCCTGATGATTCACAGACCTGTACCTCTGGGATAAATAATACATTATATGTTAATTTAAAAACTAAATAAATAAAAAATAATTTTAAAAAATAGGAATTGAAACAGCAATGAGATGCTACTTTTTCCCTACAAAGTTAAATGTTTTTTGTTACTTGTTCTCAATAGTTGGCACTTCTTCTACAGCTGGTAGGCATATAAAGTACTATAATCAGTTTGGTCATATGTATTTGAAAACCTTAAACCAGTAATTCTTCTGCAAATCTGTCTTGAAATAATCATAGCTGTATATAGATATTCATGTTCAAAGGCGTTTGTTACTCCCATTATTTTATAATAAGGACGAGAAATCACCTTAAATACCTGCCAGAAAAAGATTGGCTAGATTAATTATGGCATTTATAGAATGAACTACTATGCAATCATTTAAAACTTTGGAGAAACACAAATCTGAAGTGAAAAGCATGTTACAGATTTGTCAAATACAATCCCAGTCACTTTAAATAAGTGTGTGCACGCGTGTGGAGGTACATGTGTGCATACAGACACATTGTGTAGGTTTAGAAGGAAGACCATAAGTACATACAGCAGGTCTTAGCAGTATCTCTTGGGAATGGGATTACAGGTAATAGCTATAAGATACGTTTGTGTTTTTTTTTAAGATTTTATTTATTTATTTGACAGGCAGAGATCACAAGCAGGCAGAGAGGCAGGCAGAGAGAGAGCAAGAAGCAGGCTCCCCGCTGAGCAGAGAGCCCGATGTGGGGCTGGATCCCAGGACCCTGGGATCATGACCTGAGCCGAAGGCAGAGGCTTAACCCACTGAACCACCCAGGCGCCCTAAGATATCTTTTATATTGAAAAAGTAATTTCCAGAATTTTTACGGTGGCAATTACTACATTTGTTATCAAAAAGGAAATAGTGGGTGTTCTTTTTTGAAAGTGTGCTTAAAGAGAATTGAAGAAATGGAATCCTTCTAGCGTGGCATAAGGAACTGTTTATCTTCATTTATTCCAGGGTTTTCATGTTTCACATGGGGAGACTGAGGTCCACAGGAAGTTAGCATTCACAAAGGTAGTTAGTAGAGGCTTTCTAGCTCCAAGCACATCCTTCCCAGAGTCCCAGCAGCCAGATTCCATTTAATTAGCCCACGTTAATGAAGCCTTCTGTTCACAGCTCAAGCTAATCCAAGATATGGGGTTCCACGCCATTTGCTGAGTGAAATGGACGCAGCCAACATTGAACTGCAAATAGAAAGGTAATTTTAACTTGCTTTTAGAGTTTGAATGGTTTTTTCCTGGAGAATGAGGATCTCATTTAGGTCTTAAGTCTTCAATCAGGAAAATTAAAAAGGAAGTAAAGCCAGCTAATCAATGCCTGTGTCTGTGTAGCTGCCGATTTTTTTTTTTTTTTTTAAGATTATTTATTTATTTGTCAGAGAGAGCGAGCACAGGCAGACAGAGTGGCAGGCAGAGGGAGAAGCAGGCTCCCTGGAGAGCAAGGAGCTCGATTTGGGACTCGATCCCAGGACGCTGGGATCATGACCTGAGCTGAAGGCATCCGCTTAACCAACTGAGCCACCCAGGTGTCCCGCTGCCGAATTTTTGTAGGCAGAATATCTTACTTTGAAATCGTCTTTATCTGTGAGAGTGAATGAAAAGATGTCACATAAATGCCATTGCCGAGTAGGGATGAAGCCTCAGAAGCCTGGAGAAATCGGTGAACATGCAGGACATTAAGTGAATTGTATCCTGGCCCATCAGGTGATTCCCGAGGTGTAGAGAGAGCCTGGGTAAAAGTCACTCCTCGTGAGTTAAGTAGTTGTGGGGACCCAGCACTGAATGACAGAAGACTGGAAGCGGGTGAGAGGAAGAAATACGGATTCTGCAAACTACCGGGCTTCACGTCCATCCGAGCAGACGCCTGTAATGGGTTATCAGGAGCATGGTTTGTGAGGACTCGCTGATTTCATCTTCTCTTTTGCGGTCTCGCTTGGACCCTGAAGAACTGTGTCCTCATTTGCTCTCTGCCACGGTCGGCGGGGGCGCTCTGTTAGGGAAGTGCATGTTCTCGTGGCCTCCTTGTGGACCCACATGGCTGGCTGATTATGTAGCCAGGATGTGTTCAATGTTTGTTGTTTTTTTGTTTGTTTTTTTTTAAGATTTATTTATTTATTTGACAGACAGAGATCACAAGTAGGCAGAGAGGCAGGCAGAGAGAAAGGAAGGGAAGCAGGCTCCCCGCTGAGCAGAGATCCCGACGCGGGGCTTGATCCCAGGACCCTGGAATCATGACCCGAGCTGAAGGCAGAGGCTTTAACCCACCAAGCCACCCAGACGCCCCTCAATGTTTTAATCATCAGCTTAAAACTGGGCTAAAAAAGGAGCAGGTAGATTGAATGACAAACCACTATCAAAGGAAATTAAGACATTAAAAATATACGAAGTAGGGTAAAATATCTTAAACAGGAAAAATAACCTGCACGAGTGGGTGCAGACTGGCAGTGGGTGTTCACAGCCACAGCCGCAGGGGTTTCACCAGCCAGCACCAAGCTTTTTAATGTGGCCATCAGAAGGGCTAGTGCTGTCTTCAACGACGTGATCAGGATTGTGTCACGAGTGTCCGAATAGTGGCGGTGGCCTCATCCAGCTCTCCCTAGGCCAGACTGTCTGGGGCAGAACGGTCGCGCACCGGCTCCCAGGCCACCCAGCGGATTCAGAGGCGAGCCGCCAGTCCCCGTCTACTCGACTTGGGGAGAGTGGGCTAGAGGATCATGAGACCCACTTGAAATATTTTACAGAAGAGCACTTGCCACAATTACAGGAAAAGGTTTCTAGCATATTTGTAACTGTATTCTCAGGGTTAGAAGAGTTTGAGTTTCAATACGTAGAGTAATAATATATGGTGTATACTAAAATTCATTTTCCTTGGAATTCATGGTGGCAGAGCTGAAATTTTGCTATTCATTGAGAAACTAAAATGTGTAAATTTCGGCACAGGGAAGAAAAGGACATTAATAATAATTAGAACAGAAAATTTATTGTAAATCAATTATAACTGGTTTGGGATGAAACTGTGTTATAAAAACAGAGCATTTATGTATTTTTTTATGCCTCTTTAAAGGGCAGAATGGGATTCTACAAACAATAATTTAGAGTTACATCTCCACCTGGGCCCTCATTATCATTTCTTCAGTGGGGCTCTGCATCCAGTCGTCTCTCAAGCAGAAAGTGTGTGGGATTTAACCTTTGATAAAAGAAAAACTTTAGGAGATCTTCGACAGTCAATATTTCAGGTAATTTAGCCTTGCTTCCTCTTAATTTAGACATTAAGATCCATCTCAAGCCAGTTTCTCCTTTTCAAAAATCGTATTTAGGATTCAACTATTTATTTTGCAAAGCACTTAAGAAAATTTGACTTCTCCCACTTCCTGAGGGTCAAGCTAGATATTCTCTCTTTACTTGTACATCTTTTCCAGAGGCTCTTCTGCACAGGTGAGGCCCACACTGTCCTGCCAGCAGGCTTTCGGGGGAGAATCAATCCTGGTACATTTTATTTAGGAGAGAGAAAAAGTAGAAAGCTGTTTCTTTTTTTTTGGGAAGGAGTAAAAAGATAAAGATAAACATGTTGCTGGGGCACCTGGGTGTTACTGCCACTTAAGCATCTGCCTTCAGCTCAGGTCATGATCCCAGGGTCCCAGGATTGAGCCCCGAGACCGGCTCCCAGCTCAACAGGGAGTCTGCTTCTCCCTCTGCTGTTCCCTCCACTCATGCACTCTTTCCTTCTCTCTCTCTCTCTCAAATAAATAAAATCATTTTTTAAAAATAAGCATGTTGCCTAAAAGCAAGAACTAAACAAAAGCAACTAACATTTCTCCTTTCCTAAGTATAGGATAGCATTTATTACTAAAACTTTTCGGGGAAGGAAAACACCTTCTGTTGTTCAGTGAAACCAAGCATTGTTATAAATCCTTACCTCCCGAGTAATTGACCCAGGTGTGTTTTTAGGACAGCAGTGCTATTCATTTTACTTATAGTGCCTTCCTATAAGTTATGTCCTTTGGTTCTTTAATCTCAGGGTAACCTGAAGGTAAGCTAACCCCATTTTAAAGGTGAGAAACTTGTGATTTAGAGAGATCTAATCGGGCTCTTTGCTCAGCGGGGAGCCTGCTTCCCCCACCCCCTCCCTCTGCCTGCCTCTCTGCCTACTTGTGATCTCTGTCTGTCAAATAAATAAATAAAATCTTTAGAGATATCTAGTGGCTTGCCCACAGTCAGCCTTCTGGTTGTGGTAGAAGTAGGCCTCAGCCCTAGTCTCCTTACTCTTTCCTTCCTTTTCATCACACTTCTTCACCTCTCACCACTTCCTGATCAAGGAAAAGGGAAATAGAGAATGTAGTCTTAGGGCCACTTGGGTGGCTCATTCAGTTAAGCATCTGACTCTTGATTTCAGCTCAGGTCATGATCTCGGTTGTGAGATCGATTGTTAAGCTCCATGCTTAACAGGGCATCTGCTTGAGATTCTCTCTCTCCCTCTCCCTCTGCCCCTTCCCCTAGCGTGTGCCCGTTTGCTCAGGCTCTCTCTCTAAAATAAATAAATCTTTTTAAAAAGGTGGGGGCTTTTATTTTTACAGAAATAAATGAATTTTCTGGAAAACTTATCAAGCCCCAAAATTATTAGCTTTCTTTTATTTTTCTCTTGTACAAAGCAAAGCAGGCTAGTTTCTTTGTTAACTTTAGTTGATTTGAATGATATTTCAGGGTTGGATTGGTATTAGGATTTCTAAAATTTCCTAATATTTCTAAACTTTTGCATTAAAAGTTCATCCCTGAGCTAGTCCCACAGTGTTAGTATAAGTGGGCTTGGGGAGCTGCCTTGTCTAGGGGACCTTTAAAATGGAAAAGACCTACCTACTCACTTTCATAGGTTTTAGATTCACTACAGTCTGCTTTCCGGTGTTTGAAGTGTACGTCTCTGTTATCCTAGAAGTAGGCCCCTGACAGGAGGCTACAAAATTAATGCAGTTAACTAATGACTTGTAAAGAGGAATTTTTTTTTTTAAGATTTTATTTATTTATTTGAGAGAGAGGGAACACTTGAGCAGGGGTAGGGGCAGAGAGAGAAGCAGACTCCCCACTGAGCAGGGAGCCCCACATGGGGCTTGATCGCAGGACCCAGGGATCATGACTTGAGCTGAGGCAGATGCTTAACCGACTGAGCCACCCAGGCACCCCAGGAGATTCCTTTTTAAGAGAACTACCATGTGCTATTGTGGAGAGAGACGAAATGGGACTGATTTCTGGGTGATGTTATTCTGGTAAAATGACCAGTCCCCAGAGTCTTGAATCTAGAAACTTAAAAAAACAATCCATGGTCATGTGGAAACTGGTAACACCACTTTTTTGAATTTATGGTGGAAAACATTCCTTTCAGATTAATAAGAATTGTGATGTGTGCTAGAATCCGTGCTGCTTTTCCCTAAACAGTGCTAATTAAACAAATGATTTTTGCTCTTTGGGACAAAGATTTCTGGGCTGGCGTGCTGCTCAGTTTGCCTACTGATAAAAGTGGTCTTCCAGTAAATTCAGTACAGCTGTTTGGTGCTCACTATGCTCATCGTGCACGCCAGCGTTCTCTAGTCACTGATGGCTGAGATCGACCGTTTCTGGATTTGGCAAACTTAGCAACGAGTGATGTCTTCTTTGGTGTTGAGTGGGATGGGCATACTCATTTGCTAGCTCCCCGTGTCATCTAAACATATGAAAAATAGTTCGGTGGTGTTCTTTTACCTAGAAATGTGATATTTATGTTTCTTCTCATTGTTCTCTTTTCTTAATATTCTGTAGCTGTTAGAATTTTGGGAAGGAGATATGGTTCTTAGTGTGGCAAAGTTTGTACCAGCAGGACTTCACGTTTACCAGACGCTTGATGGTAAGATAAATATTAAAACACATCGGCTCATTTCCTATATTTGTATTTTGTGGGCTCATCCGTGCTTTTCTGCTCTTAGCCAGTTTTTCCCCTTAACCTACTACTTTCTTACCTTGGCTGTCATCACATGGTCAGTCTTCAAATAATTTATTTGATTTCTGTAATCAAATATTTCTGCTAACACAGAAATATTTTCTATTTTTTGAAATTAAGGCAACCTCTCCAACAAAATAATCTTTTTAAAAGGCTGTGGGGGTACCTGGGTGGTGCAGTTGGTGAAGCTTCCAGCTCTGGGTTTCAGCCCCGGTCATAAACTCAAGAGGGTGAGATCGAGCCCCATGTCAGGCTCCATGCTCAGCAGGGAGTCTACTTAAGACTCTCCCCTGACCCCGAGCCCCAAGCCCGAGCCCCCCGAGCCCAAGTCTCTTTTTCTCTCTCTCAAACAAATATTGTAAAAAATAAAAAATAATAAAAGACTGTGAAATTGTATTTGTATTACCACAGATTTTTTTTTTTTTTTTGGAAAAATGGTTCAAACCATTAACATTGTGTTTATATGGCTGGATTTTTTTTTCTCCCAGTCTCAGCTTCAGATTTTTTTGTTGTTTTTATTTTTTTAAGATTTTATTTATATATTTGACAGAGAGAGACACAGCGAGAGAGAGAACACAAGGGGGAGGGGGTGGGAGAGGGAGATGCAGGCTCCCCACTGAGCAGGGAGCCCGATGTGGGGCTCGATCCCAGGTCCCCAGGATCACAACCTGAGCTGAAGGCAGACACTTAACGACTGAGCCACCCAGGCGTCCCAACAGCTTCAGATTTTGTAGTAAAACAAACAGAAGTCCTTGGAGAGCTTAAAAATATTTACTACCCGTGAGTAACAATAAAACAATTATAATAGCAGATGTAGTGACGTTTATTAGGGACTTCACTACACCAAATCCAAAGATAAGTTTTATATAAATTATCTCTTTTGATTTTCACAAAATTCTTTACCTGCATTTCCTAAACAAGTAAACTGAAGCATGGGGACGCAGTACACAGGACAGACAGCGGATTCGTGCTGGGTCTGGGGCCGCATGCTGGCCGAGCCTCCCTCCCGCACACAGTGTCGCATTCGGTCAGCACCTCCCCTGCTCTCGTGCTTGCGGAGCTTCTGTAACAACACAAGGAGATGCTTACACAAGGTGGAAAAAACCCTAAAGACTATGGTGAAAAGCATAAAGATAAAAATAATCTTAAATAATGCCAAGATAATAAATGTAATTACTGCCTTTTTCTTAAGTTTCCTTGGTGAAAATGCTTTTTCAAACAAATATTTAAGTGTCTCAGCTCTTTCTTTAGTTTGATTGTTTTTGGTGATTGCGATGAATAGTCTCACTGATGAGCTCATGTTCTAGGTGATGACCTGACACTGTGGGAAATGGAGATTGCGGACGGGGAAGACCTCTTTGTATGGAATGGGGTGGAGGTAAGCACAGATTGAAGACATACTCCGATGGTTTTTGATTTTTTTAAGTGTCTTATAAGAAAACTTCCTTCAGCATCTGTGAAGGTAACCAGATGCTAGAAAACATCTGAAATGTCTGACAAGTTTTAGGTACAGTCAGCGTTAGTCATATGCTAAAGAGATATTTGTCGAGTCCATCTGCAATGCCAGGTGCTCATACGAAGGTACATAATCAGTCTGTCCTTCAGGCTGTCCTGGTGTAAATAATCCCACTAACACAGGGGTGGCAGTAGGGTGAGCAGCATCTCACCCACTCTGATCTGTCATTGGTCTATCTCATATATTTCCAAAGCCTTTTGCTTTCTGCTTCCCCCCCACCAAGTCTTTATTATTACTGCTGAGGACTCCTGCGTCTCTGTCTCCACTCTGCATTGCTCTCCTAGAAAATAAAAGATGGCTAAGAGAAAGTTTCGAAGGAAAATCTAAAGTTCTGATACATACAAGACATTTCACTTAAAAAAAAAAAAAAAAAAGGAATTCTCTAAGAGTAGTATTTCTTTTAAGATTTTATTCATTAAGAGAGAGCATTGAGGGGGGCGGTCAGAGGCAGAGGCAGAACCAGACTCCCTGATGAGCAGGGAGCCTGATGTGGGACTCAATCCCAGGACTCCAGGATCATGACCTGAGCCGAAGGTAGTCACTTTAACCAACCAAACACCCAGGCGCCTTTTAAGAGTAACCTTTTAGGGACTCCTGGGTGGCTCAGTCATTAGGCGTCTGCCTTTAGCTCAGGTCATGATCCTAGGGTTCTGGGATCGAGTCCCGAATTGGGCTCCTTGCTCAGCGGGAAGCCTGCTTCTCTCTCTGCCTGCCACTCTGCCTGCTTGTGCGCGCTCCCTCTCTCTCTGACAAATAAATAAATAAAATCTTAAAAAAAGAGAGAGAGTATAGTCTTACTGTATGATTATGTTGACTTGATTTTGGCAAATAGAAACTGTATTAATGGTTGTCTTGGTATTACTGTAGGTTGGTGGCATCCAGATTCCAACCGGGAATGACTGTGAACCTCTGCTCATAAATGTTCTTCATCTAGCATCAAGCAGTGAGGGGGAAAAGTGTCAGCAGTTGATAGAGTCTCCACATGTCTTTCCGTCCAATGCACAAATGGGTGAGGTGCTCACGGCCCTGGCAGTGCCCACGGGTGTCCTTTTCATCAACGCCACTGGCCCTGTCGAGGAAGAGAACTGGGTCGCCATCCCCAGGGAGGACCTGAAGACGACTTTCAGAGAGCTGGGCCTCGGGAACCACAGCTCGGTTCTCGTTCAGGATTCTAGAGATGATAACAGGTACCCTGCCAAAACATAAGAGAATTCCTTTTTAAGTTATTTTAATGATAGTTCTGTCTCTTGAAACTTGAAACCTTTATCCTAATACTGATAATAGTTGAGTATTTTCCTTTTGTTTCTAAACATTGTATTCTGGATATCGTATACAGGAGTGTTCTGAGTTAGGCAGCTTAGAGGAAGGTGATATTATAATGTGATTTTTAAAAATTTTTATTTGTTGGGTGCCTGGGTGGCTCAGTGGGTTAAGCCTCTGCCTTCAGCTCAGGTCATGATCCCAGGGTCCTGGGATCGAGCCCCACATCGGGCTCTCTGCTCGGCGGGGAGCCTGCTTTCCTTCCTCTCTCTCTGCTTGCCTCTCTGCCTACTTGTGATCTCTGTCTGTCAAATAAATAAATAAAATCTTTAAAAAAAATTTATTTTATTTGTTGGTAAATGAGATAACCAAATAACGTAGATATAGATGAGATATAATCTAGATTAGTTGTTTGTAAAGCAAGGTCTTGTCAAATGAATTCCGATTAGCGCTTACTACAAAACTGAAGGCACATTCTCACAAAGAAAGTTCCTGAATCTTTTCATGAGGAGGATATTAAGATCAGCCAAATGTGTCTGTTTTGTCACAAGACTCCCATAAGGCAATTCAGGTTTTCATTGTAATCCTTTTTCTGAGTCTTGAGACCCTCCCAACTTCCCAGAGAGGGCAGGTACGTGGGGATGCATGCTCTTGGTTCCTGTGAGTCCCACTGGAAGCCCAGAAGTGCTGCCCGTCTCCGTTTTGTTGTCCATGTCTGTTATGCTGCATTTCTGTAGTCAGTGTGTCCTGCCCTATAAACCCCTGGTTTCCATATGTTGAAGACTTGAGGTTGCGAATAACAATTCGTTCGCTGCTCGATCAGTCAGAGTCTCCATATTGTCACTGACAGTGGCTGTGATGCAGAGGCTAAGTGTTTTCCAGGCATGTATTTCTGCACTTGGTTTCTTTAATTTAAAAGTTTATTATATGTCCCTTTATAAGAAGTAATCCACATGGGGCGCCCATGTGGCCCAGTTAAGCATCTGACCCTTGATTTTGGCTCAGATTGTGATCTCAGGGTTGTGAGATCGAGCCTCACATCGGGCTCTGTGCCGGGCATGGAGCCTGCTTAAGATTCTCTCTGCCTTTTCCCTCTGCTCCCCCCAAAATTAAATTAAAAAAAAAAAAAAAAGTCACACAGCATGTATGAGGACTTGGGAAGTACAGAAGTGAAGACAGGAGGCCCGAAGCCGTGTCCGTGCATGGCAGTCACCAGCCACCTTCCTGTTGCCCTGAGCTCAAGTAATTGGTTTTTTTGTTTTGAAGGTTTTTTCATTTTTTATTTTTTTTAAGATTTTTTAAAATTTATTTATTTGACAGAGATTACAAGTAGGCAGAGAGGCAGGCAGAGAGAGTGAGAGGGAAGCAGGCTCCCTGCCGAGCAGAGAGCCCGATGTGGGACTCGATCTCAGGATCCTGAGATCATGACCTGAGCCAAAGGCAGCGGCTTAACCCACCGAGCCACTAGTGGTTATTTCACGGGCAGTTAGAGCCTGCTTCCTCTGCCCCGTGTCTGCAGACTCTTCACGAGCCTCGCTATGGGGCTGCGCAGCTGTCAGTGTTGACATTGTAGCTTTCCGGATGCGCAGGGCAGTGTGTGCGGGGGTGAGGACAGGGCCACCTGGGCTTGTTGCCATCTTTGTCAAGTCCTCACAGTGTGACTGTGCAAGTCACCTCCTCTCCTTCTGCTCAGTTTCTTCTTCTGCAAAATGGGAGTAAAAATCAGTGCCACCTTCCCAGAGCCTGAGGGTTGGGAGTTCTGTGCTTATGGGGCATTTGCACGTGGTTAAAGGTGGGATGTCATCATCACTGTCCTCATCCAGTCCTTCGCCACATCAGGGTAGTCTTCGGGGAACATCTTTGTGCTTAAAACTTTGCTGACTTTAGGACTGCTAGCTCAAGGGGTAGCCCCAGCACGGGATAGCTAAGATAAAGAGTAGAATTGTGTTTCTGATATGCACTCCCAGGAGGACTTCTGCCCACCATTCAGCACCTCCGTGTGAATTAGAAAGCCACTCCTTCCTCGAGAGCCTTTACCTACAATGTGTAGGAAAATTTTGTTAGAACGAGACACCCTACTTGTTCTCATAGGCCATCTGCTGTTATAAAATAAAACTATTTATAGTAAACATATAAATATACAGCATGTGTGATGGGAAAGATATACCCCTTAAATGTGGCCTTTATGCAGTGTCTGTCTGTACAGCCTGCATGGCTGTCCCGTTAGTATTACGCTGGATCTAAATCCTCTGGGCAGGCTTCTGGCATCAGTACTCTGAAAGCTCACCTCGTGAGTCCACTGGGCAGGCCGAAGTTAGTGGATTATTACGTGACAGCACTTCTCTTTGAAAAATGTGGCAACACAAAAAACAAAACAAAAAACATGGTAACAAATTATTTGTATAAGTCAGAGCATAGTTGGAGTAGAAATAGACTCCATGCCCAGCTGCCTAGCACTGCCCTAAAAAGGTAACTTTCTTAAAGCCAGCTCCATAGACCTTGGTCACCTTTAATTTATCACATCAAAGGACACATACAGAATTTTGGAAGTGAAGGAACAGTATTAATTTTCTGATCCGTAGAAGCGCTGTATAAAGACACGTGTCTTAAATGTCTTTGTTCCTACAGTGTGCTCCTCAAACAAGGGAAGTGGTTCACTGGTATGAGTGAGATCAGCTGGCTCCAGGTTCAAAATTTATGCAAATTGGAATCCGAAGAGAAGCAAGTGAAAATATCAGCAACTATGAGCACAGTGAGTAGATTATAGTTCAAGTCTGGTGGACAGTTTTCTAGTTTAACAGTGTTTGATTTAAAAGACAGTACCTGAAATCTTCCAGAACGCTTGTCTCAATGGGTTTCCAGATCTTAAGAAATCAACTTTTTGGGGTACCTGGCTGGCTCAGTCAGTAGAGCACACAGCTCTTGATTTCAGTGTCATAAGTTCAGGCCCCACGTTGGGCATAGAGTTTAACTTTAAAAAAAAAAAAATGTTGGGGGAGGAAATCATTTTATTGTTAATATTTGATTACCACTCATTTACCTATATTAGCCCTTGACATGTTTCAAGAAAATATGTGCCTTTTTTCCATCCAAAGCTACAATTAGAATGTAGGATTTACCTATTTAATTAGTTCATTGACTCCCCTAGCTTTGGAAAGTATAAAACGCTATTTTCCCACAGTCTTTTCTCTTATTTTTTAAACTAGGCATGTATGTTTTGTTTTGTGTTGTGTTGGTTTTTGGTGCTTGTTTTTTTAAGCTTACCTGAAATTGTTCTACATCGTACTCTGTATTCTTATCTAAAACCATCTGCTCTTAAAAATAGAGTCCTTCAGGGACGCCTGGGTGGCTCAGTTGGTTAAGCGGCTGCCTTCGGCTCAGGTCATGATCCTAGCGTCCTGGGATCGAGTCCTACATCGGAGTCCTTGCTCGGCAGGGAGCCTGCTTCTCCCTCTGCCTCTGCCTGCCTCTCTGTCTGCCTGTGCTCTCTCTCTCTCTCTCTCTCTAACAAATAAATAAATAAAATCTTTAAAAAAAAAAAAAAATAGAGTCCTTCAGTTTTCCACTTGAAGACTGTGACCCTGGTTTCCTTAAACATTCCTGCAAATGTCTCTTTATAT
The DNA here is from genome assembly GCA_003697995.1 of Taxidea taxus jeffersonii. NCBI lineage: Eukaryota > Metazoa > Chordata > Mammalia > Carnivora > Mustelidae > Taxidea > Taxidea taxus. The sequence continues at coordinate 58,924 of RCUC01126026.1, forward strand.
TCATGTGGTCTCAATTGATGAGGTTTGCTTTTTTTCCTAGAACATCAAAAGAAACCTTTTAGAATGTTTTCTATAAATATTATAATTTCTTAAGGTGCATTAGTATCTGTTGGCACAGTAGAGGGGACAGTATAAAGCCAGCACTCTGGAGCTCAGCAGACTCCCCCACACACACACCCCACCCCTGACCCTAAGTGGGAGGCTCTGGTGAAGTTCTGCTTACTTCAGTTCTCATTCCTTCTTGCTGTGCTGTGGGGTGCTGCTGGGAAGGTCCCAGTCCATGGTCACTGACATCACTTTCACCCCCAAATTTCCTGTTTCAAGCCCTAGAGGCAGTTAGCCTAAACTAAAAAGAAAAAAAGAAAGCAATCCAAAAGTAATTTAAACAAAAATTTTAAATAGTGCCCTTGGATTAGTATTGTCCATTTTGATTTTCTTTTAATGTTCGTTGGCCCTGAATTTATCATTCTTAACCTAAAGAAATATGATTAACTCTATTTTCTTTTGTTTGCTCTTGTTAGAAAGGTTAGTGTGGGTTTTCAGCTTTTTGCCTTTGTTAGCTAGAATGGTTTCTTTAGCTTTCCATCTTTCTGTTCTGATTACCATCAGTTTGGTAAAGCCTTAACTATCAGGGTCCAAGTATTTGCTTTTAACTTGGTAGAGGAGAGGAAATGAATATCTAAGATGGAAAAAAAATCTTTTTCCAGTAGGCAGAAACTTCTGTCCAGTAACTGGTAAATCAGCTGAGCTGTGTACGCGTACACTGGCAGCCTCCGCACCCTCCCCTCCTGTTGTTCTCATGCACACAGAGTCACTAGTTGATTTCTCTGTTTTAGGTGGTGTTTGATATTCGAGTCAAAGCGATAAAGGAATTAAAATTAATGAAGGAACTAGGTAATCATTTACATTTGCTTTCGGGGTTTTCTGGTTTAATTTAGTTTTGTTTTGATTTTTGGTTGAAAAAATATGGGAGTATGGGGATGCCTGAGTGGCTCAGTCGGTTAAGTGTCTGCCTTCAGCTCAGGTCATAATCTCAGGGTCCTGGGATCGAGCCCCACGTTGGGCTCCCTGCTCATTGGGGAGTCTGTTTCTCCCTCTGCCTCTCCCCTGGCTTTTGTTCCCTTGCACTCTCTCTCTCTCAAATAAATAAATAAAATACCTAAAAAAAATGAGAGTACAAAAAATAATTTAGCGAAAATTCATGCATCTACCACCCCACATGGACAAGTGTTAACATTGTGTCATTTTGTTGTTGTTTGAAACATTGGAAATAAAGTTAAAATTCTCTCTGTTCTCCTCCTGGGGCCTATTCTCTCTCCCTCCCCAGATGAAACCAGCATATCTGATTTAGGTGTCTTCCGTGTGCATTCACATTGTTCTGCTGCTACTGTGTTTCCATATATCAGGGTACATATATTTGTATATTGTGTTTTCACATTTAAATTCTGTCATACTGAATACAACATCTGAAACCCACTCTCCACTCAGCTTTAGGTTTTCTTAACAGCTTTATTGAGGTATAATTTAGAGACCATCACACACCTATTCTGAGTATGAGTCAGTGATATTAGTAAACATACAGAGTTGTACAGCCATGAGTACAATCCAGAACATTCCATCGCTCCAAAAAGATTCCTTGTGCCCCTTTTGCATTCCAAGCCCCAATAGCCACTTACCTACTTTCTGTCTCTCTAGACTTTTCTGTACATTTTAAGTAAATGGGAACCATATATAATATGCTCTCCCTGTTGTCTGACATCTTTCACTTAGCATACCAGTTTTGAGGTTCGTCCATGACTTAGAAATGTGTTCCTTTTTATCGCTGACCATGTTCCACTGTACGGATGTGTCACAGTTTATTCATGCACCTCTTGATGGACATTTGGATTGTTTCTGATTTGGGGATTTTATGAACAACGCTCTTATACACATTTGCGTGTTAGTCCTTGTGTGGACATGTTTTCAGTTCTCTCTGGTAGATCTGCAGGATTGTAATTGCTGGGTCAGTTGGCACATTTGTGTTTACCTTTATAAGAAACTGCCCTTGTACTTTGCTGAGTGGCTGAACACTTTACATCCCCACTCGCAGTGTGCTGGCATTGTGGTTCCTCCACATCGTTGCCAGTGTTTGTATCCATCCTGTCGATTGTAGCCATGCTGGTGGGTATGAATTACTCTCATTGTGTGTTTAATGGATTTTCCTAATGCAGTGGGGTAGATTCAGTGCACCCGCACTCAGAATCCTAGCGGATGTGTGTGTGTGTGTGAGAGACAAAGAGAGAAACTGACAAGCTGACAGATTTTACAAGGAAATGCAAAGAACCTAGAGTATCCTAACAGTTTGAGGGGAGAGGAAAATAAAGTGGGAAAGTTACACTGTCTGATTTCACGACTTACTCTAAAGCTGTAGGATCGAGACAGTGGGTCCTGGCATAGAGCAGACGTAGAGCAGGGTCAGCAAGCTGCCTAGGCCTGTAACATGTTTCTGTGCAGTCGCTGAGCTGAGAATAGTTTTCACACTTTTAACGGCTCCTTTTCTGCAATAGAGATTATACGTAGTTTTTGAGCCTAAAATATTGACAGTGGCACTACATTGGGAATCCAGAAATAGGTGCAGATAAATAAAAGTCCCTTGACTTTCAACAGAAGTGCCAAGGTAGTCCCATGGGGAAAAGTAGTATATTTTCAGCATAAGGTGCAGGACCAGTTAGCTCTCCATAGATGCAGAGATGAACTTCTCACTTTGCTTTATATCATGTAAAATACTAATTCAGAATGGATCGTAGACCTCAGTATTAAAGCCATTTCTGTAAAATTTCTAGGAGAGAACTTAAGAGAAAAATCTCTGTTACTTTTATCATAAGGAAAAGATTTTTTTTTAAGTTAGGACTCCAGCACAAATCATAAAAGGAAAAAACTAATAAATGGGCAATATCAAAATTTAAAGCTTCTACACTTCAAAAGGCATTTAAAAAGGCAAGCCGCAAACTGGGAGAAAAGAAAAATTTGTGGCACGTTTGACACAGATGTGCATCCAGGTTATATTAAAAAAAAAAAGAAAGAAATACTTGTAAGAAGACAACCCAGCCCAAATGGGGAAGACACTTTACAGAAGAACACCTACCTATGGATGACCCATAAGCACAGGAAAGATGCTTAGTGTCATTAGCTATGAAACTGATTAGCCGTCCCACTGAAACCGCTGCACACCCAGTGGGACGGTTAGCGTTAAAGGACCCACAAAACCAAGCTTTACTGAAGACATGCAGCAGCCTCCATGCGCTGCCGCTGCAAGTGCAAAATGCCAGTCGCTTCGGTGAAGACCTAGCTTGCTTGTTAGGAATTTAAACATTCACTTACCCATCCCAGGTGCTTACCCAAGAAAAAGGAAACCATATCCTTACCAATACTCTCTGTAAATACTCATAATGAAAAAGTGGCTACAGTCCAAAAGTCCATAAGCCAGTGGATGGGTGAACAAATTGTGTTGCATCCTAACATTAGGATGCCAGTCCTCAACACGAGCTTCGAACTGCCGCCCCCTGCAAAACCCAGGTGACTCTCAAACAGAGTGCAAAGCAGAAGCTGACACAAAGGAGCACATACTCTCATGACTCCATTTATGTGAAATTTTCGGAACAGAAAACCCATGCTTTAGTTACAGGGACGGAAAACTGGATTGCAGGGAGAGGTTGCTTGCAGAGCAGCAAGAGGGAATTTTGGGGGGTGATGCAAATCCCATCTCAGGTTTGCTGGTGGTTGCTCAGTGTTTATATCATACTCCGTATGCTTAAACAGGATGTGTTTTATTGTAACTTACACCTCAAATTGATTAAAAGCATATGGTTTATTAAAATGAACAGTTTATCGAGGCGCCTGGGTGGCTCAGTGGGTTAAAGCCTCTGCTTTCAGCTCAGGTCATGATCTCAGGGTCCTGGGATCAAGCCCCGCATCGGGCTCTCTGCTTAGCAGGGGGCCTGCTTCCCCCTCCCCCTCTGCCTGCTTCTCTACCTACTTGTGATCTCTGTCTGTCAAATAAATCAATAAATAAAATATTTTTAAAAAAGAAAATGAACAGTTTATCATCTTCCCATGAAACAGGACTCCCTTCTTTCACTCGTGTCCCCTTCCAAACCATTTCCTTACAGCAAGTGACTCAAAACCCAGAGTGCTCCTTCCCACAAAGCCAGCATCTTCACACCTGCAAAAATAGGACCCGCTGGCCCTAATCTGCTTAATAAGCATAAAAATCACCTGACCTATTTCACACAGAGGCATTCTGCATGAATTCCAGTTACCAGGGCTCATTACATAACGTCAGCCGCCCGACAGCATGGTTCCAATGTCCGCTACACTGGACGCGAACGGAGTCATTGCAGGAAGTGCAAACTTTGCCACTGGCTCTCCATTCCACGGGTCACTACTTAAATAGCAGGTGTGCATCAGGATCAGGGACCAAGTACCTCCCTCTAAAGTGTCTGGTATTCGTTTCAGCACAGCAGAGGGAATGGTCTGTCCCCTTTCTCCCACGGTAAGCCCATGTGATGTGTTGCTCTCATGGCTAAGCGAATCGCTTCCCAAAGATGAAGGTGCAGCAAAGAAAGTCTGCAGAGGGCTAGAGGAAATCACTGGCTGTGGGAACGTTGGCACTGCCGTCACTTGAGAGACAATATACGCAGCCAGGGGACATGCAGGGACGTGACGAAAGCAGTTGTGACAGGATGACGATACCCGCGAAGAAGTGCTGCTGCCAGGAGCCTTCCCACTGAGGGAGCCTCCTGCAGACCCTTCATGAGATTGAAAGAACAAAATAGGAAATTCTGGAAGCAGAGCCAACCTAGAGGATGACGGTTGGCTCAGGGATAGAAAAGATGCTCACTCCGAATTGTGGGCTCCGCATCAAGAAGCAAGCCCTGTGTAAACTAGTCTTGATGTTTTTTTACCAAAAGAAAAAAAATTCTCAATGTTCCTAGTGTTTTAACTTGCGGTGTAAATATTAATTTTACTATTTTTAAAATTTCACTGTACACATATAACTGCGGAGATTTAACTGTTGTGACAACAATGTGGAGAGGTCCCCAGACAGCGACAGTGTCCTCACGGGGACTCCCTGGCCTTCTCACAGCCCTGAGCTCCTATGCGAGCTGAAGACTGCCTATATTCGGGGGTTTTTTGTTTTTTCTGCTCATTGTAGCTTTCCTAATGAACACAGTAGAGCATCTCTCTTTCGTTGTTCCAGTGCACTAACCAGCTTCTTTTTATTTGTAGCTGAGAATAGCTGTTTGAGACCTATCGATAGAAATGGGAAGCTACTTTGTCCAGGTAAATCTTGATGGTAGCCTCCAAAAACAGATACTCTCACACCATCGATCTTTCTTATTCAAATGATGGCTTCCAGTACCTAATATCTTTCAATTACCTTTTAGAAACTAACTTGCTGGACTTACTGTCATCCCAGGGCAACCTTCATGTATTACAGAAAATCATAACAAGAAATTCAAACCCTTCTGTTTGAAAGGAAAACATCTTTCTGATGAGCTGATTCTCATTTTAGGCAGTTGTTTTGATCGAGTTACCTCTTTCTAGATTCACTGTCAGAGTGTTTGCGCTGCTCATGTTATTGTGATAACAGCAGCGGAATAGACTTTGTTCTCACCTCTGTAACGCCTCCTGTCATTAGACTTAGTTAACTGGTGGTCACCATAGCAGCTTTGAGTGTGCAAGAGGCGGGTCCACCGCTCATGAATCAGTTCGGAATATCTAGCTTTTAATCCATGCAAACAGTGGCTCTTTGATTTTTATTAAGTATGAATCTTGAACGTTCGTAGCCACCTCTTATTCTTTAGCCTTGTTGTACAAATAGGAATATATTCTAGAGTGTAAAAATGGAAAATCATCCTTTTGCATGGAGTGCATCTCCTGTTTTTTCTTTCTTAACGTTCTTAATTTTCAAAGGAAGGCTGACTTCAGTGTATTATTTTGTGTACATTTTCAGTATATTCCTGGAGGTAGGAATTACTAACATTCATCCTGTTCTCCAAATTATTTGTAGTGCCAGACAGTTACACTTTGAAGGAAGCAGAACTGAAGATGGGGAGTTCCCTGGGACTGTGTCCTGGAAAAGCACCAACCTCATCTCAGGTAATGTGGGGTCACCTGACAGAACGAAACCAACCTTCTAAGAATCACAAGTCCTTAATCTCATAATTCTCACCTTAACTACTGCACCAGTAATCATTTTCCTTAGTTTTTTTTTTTTCTTAAATGACACCTTGTATGTGAGGCATACAAAGAACCATCTAGTCCTTTGTGTCAAAAATACTAATGTCAGAGTATACTCATAAGGTTCTTTTTCTGTGAGAATTTTGTGGTTAAGAGGGACCTTTAAAATTGAGTGGCCACCTGTTTGAGCCACCCTATTTCATAAACTTTAAAAAGCACCCCTTTTCCCTGCATTTTGCCGTCTGCAAGGCTGGCGTCCCTCTTCATCTGTGGCATCTGTGACCGCACCTAGCACGGTTTCTCTCTCTCAGTGGCATGGAAAGTGATGAGAAACACCCAGCGACATCTTAAAGTTAGTGAAATAGAGTATATTGATTCTGGACTGAATTACTCTCTGCCTTTGTTTTTAATCAGTCCTCGTTTTTTGTATAAAGTATTAGGTCGACCTCTGCCAGAAGCCCTGCCTATTTAATAAAGTTTCGTTACCATCCAAAGGTTACAGTGTCCTTCCTGGTAAGACTCTGTTTCAAGGGAAGCTGGACTCCTGTCGGGATCCCTGTGGTTCCTGGATCCATTTATTAGTTTCCCAGCTACCTCCTCTAATCTCTTCCTCCCCTGAACTTGACCACGTAGGAGTGCATGACAAGCTGGTAGGAAAACGTGGCAGGTGAGATGGAGTTCGAAAGGAAAGGGACGGCTGTCGGAGCTGGACTGACAAGCGATCAGATTCGCTGGACAGAAAATAAGATCAGAGCCAAATGACAGAGCAAAAACCCAGTTCATGCTCACAGTGTTTAGCAGATCCCTGTAAGGAATGACCAAGAGAGAAACGAAGATCGTAGTGGAATAAATAATATCTGTGAGAGAACAATGATGTAATGCGTGTGGGAGTGAGAAAACTGGCGTGAAGCATCTTACATTTCTGGGTCATGAAAATTGTTGTTTAAATTGCAACATTAAATTAGCCAGCATCTTTGTTTTTTATGGTAGATTTTTATTAAAATTTCATGGACCATTGGCTTTTCTTTTTTGGAAGCAGGTAATACATTTGTAGAATTTTAAAATTTAGATTAAATTGCATTCATTGATCTTAGCTGTTCCTGTTTTTCACTGTGGGAAGTGATGTTCAGCCTGGTACAGAGATGGAGATCATAGTAGAAGAAACAATGTCTGTGCGAGATGTAAGTAATTTTACTTTTTCTGGTATGGGAAGAGATCTGTGGGCATTTGGTATGGGGAGCCATGGTAACCCTGTTCGGATTTTGAGGTCCTAAGGCTAGGGTTCCCACAATACACTTTACAGAATTCTGTCCATTCACTAAAAGAATAGTTTGGGGAACCTGAAAATTGGTGAACCAACCCAAATTTTAAAAATAAGATTATTATCTTTTTCTTTTCTGGTTATCAGTAATACTTACTATAGAAATTTGGGCTCTCTACAAATGGATTAAAAGGAAGAATTAAAACCTTTCATTATCCTTTATCCCACTAATATTAGCATTTTGGCATATTTCCTCCTGGCGTTTTTAGGTTATATACGTACATAATCACACACCTGGCCATGAATGTGTGTGTGTGTGTGTCTGTGAGCATGTGTGCGTATGGGTTAACAGTTATGTTAGTGTCACAGACTCAGGGACTCAGGAGACAGGAGGAGCAGGTGCAGTGTGTGCAATTCATTTGGCTCTTGATACAAACCGGAAAACCTTAGTTACAGAGTAAGAGAACTAAGGGAATGTGGGGGTCGAGCTGGTCCAGTGGGTAGGACGTGTGACTCTTGATACAGAGTTGTGAGTTCGAGCCCCACATCAGGCATAGAGAGTACTTTAAAAAAAAAAAGAAAAAGGAATGTGAACACCAACTGGGTATTTGTGATTAAGGAATTCTTGAGTTTTTCATAATTGTTTTAGGCTTATGTGTTTTTTTATATAGTCTTTTTTTGCAGTTGATTCTTTTTTTTTTTAATTATTTTTATTTTTATTTAAACATATAATGCAACCCCACCACCCTCTCCCATCACCCCTTCCCCCCAGCCCCTCAGTTAGTTTTATGACATTAAGAGTCTCTTTTGGTTGTCTCCCTCCCGATCCCATCTTAGGCTTATGTTTTTTAAAAGAATGTTCATCTTTTAGAGATGAGTATTAACTATTAATAAATATGATAGCTGACATTCTTGCCTCAGAGGACCTGGAAGGCGGGGGCGGGACAGGAAATGGG